>CM052659.1:110191283-110218701 GCA_028533165.1 Leontopithecus rosalia
TTAGAAATAGAAATTCCATTTGACCCAGCAATCTCATTACTGGGTATATATCCAAAGGACTATAAATCGTTCTACTATAAGGACACATGCACACGAATGTTCATTGCAGCACTGTTTACAATAGCAAAGACCTGGAACCAACCCAAATGCCCATCGATGATAGAGTGGACTGGGAAAATGTGGCACATATACACCATGGAATATTATGCAGCCATCAAAAATGATGAGTTCACGTCCTTTGTAGGGACATGGATGAACCTGGAAACCATCATTCTCAGCAAACTGACAGAAGAACAGAAAATGAAATACCACATGTTCTCACTCATAGGCAGGTTGAAGAATGAGAACACATGGACACCGGGAGGGGAGCACTACACACAGGGGTCGGTTGGGAGGAATAGGGGAGGGACAGTGGGGCGTGGGGAGTTGGGGAGAGATAGCATAGGGAGAAATGTCAGATACAGGTGAAGGGGAGGAAGGCAGCAAATCACACTGCCACGTGTGTACCTATGCAACTATTTTGCATGTTCTTCACATGTACTCCAAAACCTAAAATGCAATTTAAAAAATAAATAAAAATAAAAAGAATAATTATTTGTTACATAAGCCTTTTAAATTGGCTTTGATGAAACTTTGTTCTGTAGAAGGAATCTGAGATAAAACCTTTTTAAAGCCAAGCCCAGCCATGGATTTGTAGCATCAAATATCTGTGAGTTGGTTGAATTCCTCTCTCTTCAGTTTCCAGGATAACTTGGGGCTCCTGGCCTGTCAGAAAGTGACATTCTTTATTTACCACAAGTCAAAAATCCCATGCAGAGACCATGTACACAAAATATGAGGCCAGTTTTCCAAAGGTTTTCTTGGCTCCGTAAGTCAAGTTTGATTCCTTAAAGGAAAGCACGCCATTCCAGTAAAATGGCGTAAAATAACTAGTTTTTCAGATTGTGTCCCGTTACAAAAGAAAATAGATACTTACTGTGCTTATGCAAATAACTGTACTGCCATGACTTAGGAATACTCACAGTTTCCAAATTCTGGAGAAAATCAGGTAGAGAGAAACAAGTATGCTTTAAATTTTTCTCATGGCAGCATACTAAATTGTTAAAAACTGTCAATAGCCTAAAAGAAAAGCTTCTTTGACTTGAAAAGCCAAAGGATCAGCAATATTTTAAGCAAAATGCAGAAAGATCATTCTCATCTATTAGTTCAGTTCATGCAGTTAACTCCTGTCCTACTTGATATTAATTCACATTTTGGCTCTTCAAGGGTTCTGAGCTATTTTCTTTTATTCTGATGTTATAATCTCCAAGGTATCATTAAGTTGCATTCAAGAGCACCTGTTAGAGGTTTAAAGCTGATTATAAAACCACCTTCTAAAGAGGAACTAAACAAGACAAAAGGTTTTATGGATTGTTTATGGATGACAAAAGGTTTTATGGTTGTGATAGTTAAAGACACAATTGACAAAATTTGTGGCACACAATCATTTTAACGTAACAATTACAGTTATTACTGGTAATGTACACTAAAATATATTACAATTATAGGAGTTTTCCATAACTTTGGAACACATACCAATAATGTATTGATACCAATATAGCCCAAAGAAAGCCAAATGCCATTTTATATTTGATAAAGCTACTTGTATGATTTTATAAAAAATGAGCTAAATTTTCACCTTGATATTAGTGTTCTTTACTGTTAAACTCAACTTTTAATAAAACCTTGTAGATGCATTTACCCAATTTTAATGTTTGACCATAAGGTAAAATTTTTACAGACCCTTTTTAACCGTTTATAATTTTTGTTAAAGTGCAGGTTAGTGCTTTAAGAGAAATCCATTGTGCTTTTATTTTAATGCTTAATTTACAGAGAAACTGGTTGATACCTCTTCAACTTTAGCCAATACACTCATACACAGAATTTCCTTTACAATTGACCTTCCAAAACTTGCTTAAACCTTCACAATTTTTTTAACCTTTTAATCTGGGTAAAAATCCACATTCTCCTTGTAATCTTTTTACCAAAAGTATATGCAAACTATTTTTGCAATAGTATCAGATGCATGTTATACTGTTAACTTTTAGCAAGCTTTGCTTTTGTCGGTAAGTTTGGGATTTTAATTATGTACTAGTTGTAGAGTCTCGGACCTAGACAGAAGTGTAGATAAGGTCTGGCTTATTCCAGCATTTAACTCCGTGTGTCCCAGGCTTCACTACTTACAAAGCAGGCAAGCTGTACAGCTAAGAGTTATAGTGACATTTTATAAAGCATTCAGGAGGCCTAGTCACTTTTAAATTGTACAACATTTCTTTTTTAAAAAATCCATATTTTATTGTGTTTTAGGTTCTGGGGTACATGTGAAGAACATGCAAGATTGTTGCATAGGTACATACATGGCAGTGTGATTTGCTGCCTTCCTATCACCTGTATCTGACATTTCTCCCCATGTTCTCTCTCCCCAACTCCCCACCCCCCACTGTCCCTCCCCTAGTTTCCCCCAACAGACTCCAGTGTGTGATGCTCCCCTCCCTGTATCCATGTGTTCTCATTGTTCAACACCCACCTATGAGTGAGAACATGCGGTGTTTGATTTTCTGTTCTTGCGTCAGTTTGCTGAGGATGATGGGAATCCTTCCCAAATCATTTTACAAGACCAACATCATCCTGATACCAAAACCCGACAGAGACTCAACAAGAAAAATGTACAACATTTCTTAGATAAATTCCCTTTTACAACACTTTTCAAGACCTTCACAGACAATCTCTGACATGCCTCAACTTTTTGAGTTGTTGTAAACATTCCTTTCTTTAAACAACTGATTATCTCGGTTTTGGCAATTTCAGGAAAAAAAACAAACAAGGAAAAATGGTGAAAAGAGTAAACAACCCATTAATTTACTTTAGGACAAGAATTTGCCATATAAGATTCATTTTTATATAAATTCTCTTTTCTTTAATATGTAAGATGATAACGATCCTTTCCCAAAACAATTTTCCTTTATGTCTGTGGACTGGACTACCTAAGGCCACAAAATTAGAAGTTAGAGTATTTTACTAAATAGTTCAAGATGTGGCTATCTTCATTAAACCAGTATTAAGGTTTCACTTCTTAAAAAATTACACAGGCAATGATTATTCTGTTTGGGCTGAGTTACAGTTTTGTAACCTCTATGCCAAATTTTGACATCTTATAGTATTTGGCAGACATAAATATGAAAATGCTTGATCAATGAATCCAAGCAAAAATGCATGCTGGTAATTCTTAAGACAGTTTTAATTTTACTCCACCAGTACATTTTAAGGATCGATCACGTGAACTGAAAGGTCCCACAGCTTTTACTTTTCCCTTAAAAATATTTTATTTAAGTGCTTATTTTTCTTAGGTCAATTAATTAGAGCTCTTTTTAAATGGACGTCGGACACATAACACATACATAACCACACAGACAACCGAAAGTAGACAGAGTAGTTACAAGATTTTTTTTTTTTTTTTTTGCTAATGTCCCGATTGGATTATTGTCCTTTGGGTGAGGCGTTTAAGAACAGGGCTAAGAAAACAGTTTCCAGGGCCTAACAAACATGCTTAACTGGAAAACAAAGACAGGTTTTAAGAGGAACTTATTCCCCTTTAATTCCAGGAGTTCCATACGGAAAACAAATTGTTTTCCCAAACGGCGATTTGTGGTACCTTTTGTGTTTTCCCAAGGAGTCTCAGGCCACCAGAAGTCATTTTAGGGTTTTTTCATCCATGCACCATGAATGGCAAGACACGGTATAGAAAAGTAATTCTGTTAACTGAGGAAAAACCTTTTCCAGGAAAACAAGATATATGAAGAGAAAAATGTGAAGGACTTTTAAATATACTCATAGCTTAAATATGCATTTTCATTAATCTGAGCACTCTTTTTTTTTTTGAGACGGAATTTCGCTCCTTACCCAGGCTGGAATGCAATGGCGCGATCTCGGCTCACCGCAACCTCCGCCTCCTGGGTTCGGGCAATTCTCCTGCCTCAGCCTCCCGAGTAGCTGGGATTACAGGCACACGCCACCATGCCCAGCTAATTTTTTGTATTTTTAGTAGAGACGGGGTTTCACCATGTTGACCGGGATGGTCTCGATCTCTCGTGATGCACCGGCCTCGGCCTCCCAAAGTGCTGGGATTACAGGCTTGAGCCACCGCGCCCGGTCTGAGCACTCTTTTTGATTGGGTTATGTGCAGGAACTTCCCGCCATAATGAGAGGAATTTTTAGAGAAAGATCCAGATGCTGTTTGATGTGTGACAAATCAGACATGGAGAAAGAGACATGAATGTGAGCAGTGCCTTGAACCCCAGCCACTTCCCAAAGAGAGAGAATAGCACAGGGGGTTTTTGAATGAGTAAGACATGGAGAAGGAGAGGAGCAGGGTTTGGGGCTGAAGGCTTGGGGAAAGGAGGGGCCACCAGGGCAGAAGGTTCAGACAGGCAAGGAGTGGATGCAGGGGGATGAGAATACAGAGAGGGGTTCATCTGCAGGGTAAAAGGGGGTTTCAGAGGAAGGAGAGATCGGGGCAGGGTTTTTATTAAGAAGAAAGATTTCATGAGGGTTGCAAGCTTGACACAGGGAGAGTTGGGATGTAAGTAGAAGTAGAAGAAAGCCTGAATATAGAGAACCTTTTGCCACTTGCCTTTTTTTTTTTTTTTGAGATGGAGTTTTGCTCTTGTTACCCAGGCTGGAGTGCAATGGCGCAATCTCGGTTCACCACAATCTCGGCCTCCTGGGTTCAGGCAATTCTCCTTCCTCAGCCTCCTGAGTAGCTGGGATTATAGCCACGCGCCACCATGCCCAGCTAATTTTTGTATTTTTAGTAGAGACGGGGTTTCACCATGTTGACCAGGATGGTCTCGATCTCTTGACCTCGTGATCCACCCGCCTCGGCCTCCCAAAGTGCTGGGATTACAGGCGTGAGCCACCGCACCCGGCCTGCCATTCTTGATCATAAAGTTGCCAAGGTTCCTGAGAATTTGAAAGTTAAAGATGCCATTTTCAGGCCATCAGCTGTCATTACCTAATTTGTACTGGGGCCAGGCCATGTTGCAATAAGAAACTAAACACATAAGCCAAGTTTGGCACGGTTATGAAGGAGACAGCACAGTGGAGAGGGCGTAGGAATGTGGTATCGTTTGGCACCTCTACGGACTGGTGAGAAGAAGCTGAGGGTGTTTGTTTTTGTTCTAGGCATCCTCAGACAAAAGACAGAGACCTGCAATCCTTTTCCTAAAGAAGACAGTCAAGCTGAGAAAGAAACTGGGCATCGCCAAAATTCCCTTCAGCTCAGTCCCGCTGGTCCTGAGAACCAGAACAGCCGACCTGACTTTCCAGTGTACTGTGAGAAAGCCAGGGAAGGGCAGGTCTTACCAGTCAGCTGGATTAGTGTCTCATTTTGGATGTTCCAGTCGGAATTGGCAAATGCCCTCTTAGACTGGAGCTGCACAAGGAAGAGAGCGAGACAGAGAGAGGGACAGAGAGCGAGGATGAGGGAGGAGGAGGGAATAGAGCTAAATACCCACTGCGGGTGGTTGGAGAAGGATTCCCAAGACTGAGGGTTTTGACAACTCACTGGGGAGTAGCCCTGGCCAGAGCCTCGCAGTCCCCTTCAGGTTACTTGTCCTCCTCACGCAAATCATTCAAAAAGTGATGGCCAGAAACCCTCACGATGCAGGAGTTAACTCAGGATGAGGTTCCATTGCCCACTGTTTCCTGGGTGGCAAGAGAGCCTCTGTCCCCAGCCCTCATCCCAGGTTTTCACACCAAATGTGAGAGTTAAGAAAGGAAAGAAACACAGAATGCAGTTCAACAGTCAAAGGCAGATTTATTTTAGGGAAATCAACCTGAGAAGGGCTTCTGGTCAATTTCAATCAGGAGCATTCTCTCTTACAGACTAAAAGCATATATTGGTATCAGGGTGAGGGGGCTTATCACAAGCTTGGAATGTTTCTGTGTTAAGGATAAGTTTATGGCAGGGTTGGAATGTCTTTGGGAGGAGGGGAGGTTATCCTGGGGCTGACCTCTTTCTGGCCAGAGGGGAGGTTATCTCAGACTGGTATGTATCTGGTCAGGGAGGGGCTTGGAATGTTTGTGGTCAGAGATGTTATTTGTTGTTTATGGTCATGCTAACCTTAGCCAACCATTAGGCTGATGCCCTTTGGAAGATTCATGTCCATAAGCCCAGCACTCTGGGAGGCTGAGGCAGGAGGATCACTTGAACCTAGGATTTTGAGATCACTCTGGACAACACAGGGAAACCCTGTTGCTACAAAATTTAAAATGTGTTAAAAGCCTAGCTGGGCATGATGGTGCACACCTGTGGTTCCAGCCGCTCCTGAGGCTGAAGTGGGAGAATGACTCGGCCTGGGAAGTTGAGGCTCATGCCTCTGCACTCCAGTCTCTGGATGACACAGAAAGTCCCAGTCTCAAAAAATAAATTTAAAAAGCACGTAGAAAAAAAAGAATGTCTGAATGAGCAGCCTCAGCACTGGCGTTTCCCGTGGTCTCTCTTGCTGTTTGCCAAACTCTCTTCTCCATACAGCAGCCCGAGAGAGGTAAAATCAAACCCTGTGTCTCACCTATTTAAAACCGCTCTGCGGCTTCCCATTCCATTTACTACACACTCTAAACTGCTCTCCCAGGCACCGCATGATCTGCTCATCCTTCCAGCTTGTGTTCTCATCCCTCTCCCTTTCACTTCCGATGTCCCAGCCAGACTGGCCTCCCTTCAATTCCATAAAGAAGCAAAACTTTCTTGCCTCTGGATCTTCCCCTTTATCATTCCCTTTACAAAAAATGGTGTTCCTCATCTTCTCGTGGTTGACTCTCTCTTGACGTGTAGATCTCAGCTGAAATGTCACTGCCCTGATGAGGTGAGCTGTCCCTGAGGGGCAGTTATCTCAGGGCTGGCCTGTCTCTGGTTGGGGAGGGTTTTGGAATGTTTCTGCTCAGAGATGTTATTTGTTGTGTATGGTAACACTGACCTTAGCCCCTAGGCTGATGCCATTTGGGTTTTGGCAGTTTCTGATCAGGGTGCATTTTTAAAATAACAGTGCTTGTTCAAGATGGCAATGCTCCTGCTCTGTATACGCTCTGCTTCACTCATCACATCACCCTGTTTCTCCCTTCCCGTCACCACAACCTGAAATTAACTTTTCAGTTGCGTACTTTATTGTTTATCTGTACCTGCTTAGGGAATTTAGACAGTCTTGCTCCCAGCTATGTTCCCAAGAGCGTAGAAGCATGCCCAGTGTCATAAAGGGCTCATAAATACTTACTAAATAATCCAGGAAGGCAAAGCTGGATCAAACTACATCACATCTGGAGAATTATAGCAGTCAGAGGAGGAAAACAGTGGGCTAGGATGGAATCCAGCAGAATGGGCCACTACCTAAGCCAACAGACCTGAAAAGCCTTCTATCATTCCCCGGCTGGACAGTTTCCTGAAGGATCCCATGCCATAGAGCAGATCCACTTTTGCCCAGATTAACCCACAGAGCCAAGGGCTGGGTCAAGGGAACGTTAACATGGGAAACACCAAAAGAGAAAGCATTCCCACAGCAGTATACCTGGTAATAACTTTTTTTGAATGAATAAACTTTATTTTGTAGAAAAGCTGGCAAACCTAAAGGTTCACAGCAAAACTGAGGGGAAAATACATGGAGTTCCCATGTTCTCCTGTCTTCACACATGAACAACCCTCCCCCCACTATCGTCATCCCATGCCATGGAGGTGCATTTGTACTTACGTCAATAAACCTATACTGACACATCCTTATCACCCAAAGTCCACAGATTACATTAAGATGTACTCTTCGTATTTCACATTCTATGGGTTTTGTCCAATGTATGATGACACACATCCACCATTGTAATACAGGTTAAGTATTCCTTATCCAAAATGCTTAAGAACAGAAGTGTTTGAATTTCATATTTTTTTCTGATTTTAGAATAGCTGCATTATAGACTTACCAGTTGAGCATCCCAACATGACATTTAAAAGTTTTGGATTTTGGAGCATTTCAGATTTCATATTTTTGGTCTTGGAATACTCAACCTTTATCACACAGAATAGTTTCACTGCCCTAAAAATCCTCTGTGCTAACCCTATTCATCTCTCCCTCCCTCCCACCCTCCTTCCCTCCCTCTCTCCTCCAACTGGCAACCACTGATCTTTTTTTTTTAATTATACTCTATGTTCTCGGGTACATGTGCAGATCATGCAGGATAGTTGCATAGCTACATACACGTAAGGTGGTTTGCTGCCTCCATCCCGTCACCTATATCTGGCATTTCTCCCCAGATTATCCCTCCCCAACCTCCCTACCTGCCACTGTCTTTCCCTTAGCCCCCAACAACAGACCCCAGTGTGTGATGCTCCCCTCCCTGTGTCCATGTGTTCTCATTGTTTAACACCTGCCTATGAGTGAGAACATGCAGTGTTTGGTTTTCTGTTCTTGTGTCAGTTTGCTGAGAATGATGGTTTCCAGATTCATCCATGTCCCTACAAAGGACATGAACTCATCATTTTTGATGGTTGCATAGTATTCCATGGTGTATATGTGCCACGTTTTCCCAGTCCAGTCTATCGTCGATGGGCATTTGGGTTGGTTCCAGGTCTTTGCTATTGTAAACAGTGCCACAATGAATGTACACGTGCATGTCTCTTTGTAATAGAACGATTTATAATCCTTTGGGTATATACTCAGTAATGGCTGGGCCAAATGGAATTTCTATTTCTAAGTCCTTGAGGAATCGCCACACTGTCTTCCACAATGGTTGAACTAATTTACACTCCCAGCAGTGTAAAAGTGTTCCTATTTCTCCACATCCTCTCCAGCATCTGTTGTCTCCACATTTTTTAATAATCACCATTCTAACTTGCATGAGATGATATCTCAATGTGGTTTTGATTTGCATTTAAACTATTAAGACCTATTCGTTTAACCGAAATATATGTATAGGGTGTTCACCACCCACATATCTAGAAAAGGAAAATAAAGTACAGTCATACAGGCTGCATACCTATAACTACAATTCAGAATTTAAAAGAAGTGAACACCCAAACTTTCAAATGAGTAGTCTGTTTAAAACAAATTCATAAAGTGTATGACTCAAAGCGGTTCCTTTGATTCTTCTCAGAACAAAAGATCTTAGAGCAGATCAGAAATGACTGAATTAGCCAGTGGATTATAATTTTTTGCACATCCTATATATCTGTATGAAATAACTGTGGAACTTTGCAGTCTGAACAGAAGAGCTATACCTATAAAATATTTCCCAATGGAAATCATACTCTCTATCTACTAAACAGTGCAGCACAGAAAAACCAGATGAAAGGGGAGAAAAATGTGTCTTAGAATACTTGGAATGATAGTGGAAATTTTGAAGAATTGTGGTCACAAAAAGGGGCTCAGAGGCTAAATTTGGTGGAATTGTGAATGGGTTGGTAAAAAGAAAAGGGAAATTGACCATGATCCCAGTGATAGGCGTTAACTTTATATTCAGGTCTCAACTTGGCTGCTGCGCTGTTGGGCTGATAATTTGAGGCCAAGAAGGGGTCTTTAATTTGGCAGCAAGGATGGATCACTTGTGCTGAAAGTTTGGGAAATATTAAGAAAACACATGTCTAGGGGAAAACACATGTAACAGTTGCATTGTGGGACAGGATCTCTAGATGGCCATGGGCCTTGAAAATGACCTTCAACACCCTGATTTCTGTTGCAACAGGTGACTTGGGAAAAATGGAAGCTTCATGGTTTAGTCTGTTTGTGCTAGTATCATAAAATATATTAGATCAGATAATTTACAAATAACAGAAAGTTATTTCTCATGTTGCAGAGGCTGGGAAGTCCATGATCAAGGTATCAGTATGTTCCATGTCTGGTGAGAGCCCAGAGCCTCCTTCCAAGATGGCTTCTCTTTGCTGCATCCTTGGCAGGAGATGGACAGAGTGTTCTCATGAGGCAGAAGAATGGAAGGAGCCACCTACTTCCCTCAGGTTCTTTTATAAAGCCACTAAACCCACTCATGATGGCCCTCTCTGCAGATGTTAATCTCTTTCTAAAGTTCCAAGGTCTATATACTATTGCATTGGCAATTAAATTTCAACACATGGATTTGGAGGGAACACATTCAGAACATACAATTTCACAAGATCAAGAAGAAATATGGTACAAGGGTGATGTTAGTACAGCCTAATTCATGCGCTGCTGCTGTGAACTTTGGCCATTATTTTTACTTTGAGCCACAGAGCCAATGCCAGAGGCAAGAAGGAATGGGGAGGAAAAAAAAAGCCTAAAATATCTATTCTCATGACCTAAGACGTTATAGGATTTTGTGGCCCACTGGCTAATGGCTATTCTGTGCAATGAACGCACTGACCTCCAAGAAAAGTAGTACAAAGAGTGTTTTCAGATAAGAGATTCAGGAAGAGTCAAAACAAATTAAAATTGGCTGATCCAGTTCTTCCATAATAAAGGAGAAAGGAGATACCTTTTGTTTTGGTCATATCGGATAGTTTCATTAGCTAGATGGAGACTTTCTCAATAAAGTACTAAAGGACTAAACTAATGGCAGAGATTTAAGTCTAAGAAATCTCTTACTCTGGGGTCCCCAAGAACATGATCTCAGGCAGTGGGCAGACTCATGAGAGAGCTGTCCTACCAGCCACGTCTCATAGCATATGACCAAACCTAGCAGACCTCGCTCTCCTCGGGCCTGTCCTGCAGTCTTCATACCCTTGTCTTCCATCAGGAATCAACCTCGTGAGCGGTGGAACTTAGTGCCTTTCTAGATCTTTACTCTTTGGAAGTTCACTTCTAGATCATAGAACTCTTTGTCAGATACCACTTTTCTCAGCCGCCTTCTGTTTGTGTTAGGTTTATAACTGTGTTCTCATGATTCTCCTCATATCAGAAAAAGGAAAGAACATCTCAACTAAATTGTTCTTTGTGGTTAAGAATATGAATAAAGCCTTGAAGATAAGACTTGAAATCAAAGAAAACATAAGTAGCATAACATCCACCCCTCCAAACAGCCAATCACAGTCTTGTAAATCAATTTTATTTCATGCTTTCCTGCTGGCTAGTAATCACGTTGCAAAATTCGCCACGTTTTGTTTTCTTTGTTTGTTTTTAAAGGCACTTCAATGCGGGCACAATTGTCTGCCTAGGACATCTCTTCAACCCTGAAATCACCAGCTGAGGACTTGCAGGAAACATTACAGATTGCTCTGGGCCAAGAGTGAAACAAATCACATGAACATCTGGTATTAAAACAATGTGATATACAGACACTGACGTTAGTTTACTTTGTAAGAGAAGGTAGAAGAAGCTATCTTTGAATACATCTATCTGGTAATAACTTTGCTCCCTGGCATACATGTGTATAATTTTTTAAGTTGTGTCTGGGCTCAGAGATCTAGATCCAAAACTCCAAGGGAAATTATCAAGAATATTATCAAGGTAATACCAAAAGGCTTTTCTCCATCGCTCACAAACATGAAAAAAGGAATTCTCACAATAAGCTGAAGAGGTGCGTAGGAAATCTCAGAATAAACCTCTTAACATCTTAAAATGTGTTATGTTTGGAATGCAGTCTGATACAGGTATTCACAAGACCCGAATGGACACCTCGTCAAAGAAGATATGTAAATTGCAAGAACGCATATGAAAAGATATCACCATCATATGTCATTAGAGAACTGCAAACTAAAATGAAAATGAGATACCACGGCACACGCATTAAAATGGTGAAAATCTGCAACATGAACACCAAATGCTAGCAAGATGCTCAAGAATGTGGAGCATCAAGAGTGCTCATCTGTTGCTTGAAATGCAAAATGGTACAGACACTTCCTAAGGCAATTTGGCAGTTTTTATAAAACTAAACATATTCTTACAGGATGATCCAGCAACCATGCTCCACTGCATTTACATAAATAAATAATAAACTTATGTCCACACCAATACTTACTTTTAAGTTTGATCTTCATTGGTTTTATTCATGATTATCAAAACTTGGAAGCAACCGAATTGTCCTTCAGTAGGTGAATGGATAAATAAACTGTGGTACATCCAGACAATGGTATTTTATTCAGTCCAAAAAAAGAGCTATCAAGCCACCAATAGCATGGAGGAAACTTATATGTATATTACTAAATACAAGAAGCTGCTATCAGCAGGCTTCATGCAGTGTGATTCCAAATATATGACATTCTGGAAAAGGCAAAACCTTGGAGACAGTAGAGATCAATTCAGGGTCAGGGTGCCCAGAGGGATGAATAGGCAGAGCACAGAAGATTTTTAGGCCAGATACTGAAATGGTGGTGACATGTCATTGTACATTTGTCAAAACTCAAAGAACGTGCAAGACCAAGAGTAAACTTTAAACTTTGAGTGATAAAGATGTGTCAATGCAGGTCAATTCATTGTAGCAAATGTACCATTCTAGTGCAGGGTGTTGATAGTGGGGGAGGCTGCGCATGTGTGGGCTGAGAGTATATGAGAACTCTCTGCACTCTTCCTCACTTTTGTTGTGAAGCTAAAACTATTAGAGAAAATGAAGTCCCCTTTAAAACTTAAATGAGATAATATATGTAAAGCACTTGATACACAGTAAAGGTCTCAATTAATATTTTACAGCTCATATGTCGAGCTTTCTATGTGCAAGGAGATGTCCCATATGACCTTTTGGTCTGATCTCAACTGATTATTCTTTTTTTCGGGGCGGGTCCTTTATTTTCCTTCTAGTCCTGGGTTCAGTACATAGATGGCTTATTTTCACCCTTTGGGTTGACAATTTTCTCCAGGTTGCTGCTTATGATATGATAAAGCTCAGCATAGAAGGCCCTCAGGTCCAGCACGGTGGCCCTGAGTTCCCCTTAGGCTGCCTCACCTAGCTCGTGCACCAAGGCCCGGTAATCCATCACATGAGTCTCCTTGGAGGCCTTGGCCACAGCATCCGCACGTTCTGAGAAGTACTTGGAAACGGTTGTCTGGAAAGCTTCCACTTTGCTCTTGACGGCATTCACCCTCTCCAGTACCTTCTCCTGGATTGCTACCCCAAAATCATTTCCATCATCAATCTTGGCGATCAGGTGCTGGATCCATGTGGTCACCAGAATGCATTTCTCTTTGAGAGTCCAGACTTCTGGCTTAACCAGGGCAAGCAGAGACAGGACCTTTCTCATTCCCAGGGAGAAATCCACACTTAGGGACTTCTTTCTTCTCCTGCATATCTGTTTCCATCTCATCTTCCTTGGGTGGAGGCTCTGGGATGGGAATGTCCAGTGTGGCCCGGAGGGAAGTCAGGTCAGCCACATTGAGGGAGTCCTCTTGCAAGAGCTGATTCAGGTATATGATTTTCTGTAGCAGGAATCTGTAGAGGAATTCCTCAGCCTCCTGGAAAAGATTCTGCCTGAAGACCTCCAACTGTTTGCGGGCCTCCCCACTCAGGCACACCCCACACGGCTTGGCCATGCTGCTTCAAGTCTCTAGATCTCTGGTCTCCCCTGATTATTCTTTAAAATAAATTTCTGGAGTGGACTTGCTGGGTCAAATGTATGAAAGTTTAAAATATTTTGCCAGATACTCACTAGAAATTTGTGTCAGCTTACACTTCCACAAAAACATGCTTTCCTCCCTACATCTTCACCAACACTTAGTAACTTCGGTATTCTAGTATTTGCTAAACTACCTGTGGCTTTCAAACTGGGTTCAGTGAAGGCTAATGTTCTTTATAATGCAAAATAAATCCCCAAGGAAATAAGGTAGCTTGCTGGAAATATGATGTCTACCTTTTTTCCCCTTAAACACTGGAGTTTCAAGCACTCTTGGGTTGGCATAAAGTTCCATTTTCATCCGAAGACTCTGCTGGAGAAAGGTCTACTTTCAAGCTCACTTACAGAGTTGTTGGAAGATTCAGCTCTTCTAAGGTTATTGGACCGAGAGCCTCTGTTCCTCCTTGACTGTTGGCTGCTCTCAGTCCCTTGCTATATTGTCCTCTCCAGCATGGCAGCTTGTTTTATCAAAGCCAATGAGAAAGATGAAAGCAAGAAGAAAGTCACAATCCTTACTATTCTAATCATAGAAGTGACATTCCATCATTTTATTACATTATGATGGTTAAAAGCAAGTTACTAGGTTCAACCCACACACAAGGATACGAATACCAGGAGGTAGAGATTATTGGAGTCACCTTAGAGGCTGGCTACCATACCAGTACGGTCAGGCTCTGGAACTCTTGGCTGAATGGCTTCTATGTAACCTCCTCTCCAAGATAATTGGCAGACAAAGTAATAAGTAGGAGATGGAAAGAGATTTTCCCAAAGCCTCTCTTTTTCTCTCAAACTAACACTGGGGCTGATGGTCCAGGGGGTCTTATTCCTTGAAGGCTATGTGGGCATTGAGGTCCACCACCCTATTGCTATAGTCAAATTCATTGTCATGTTAGGAAATGAGCTTGGCAAGGTGGTCACTGAGGGTGATGCCAGTCCTGGCATGGAAGGTGGAAAAGTGCATAATGCTGTTCAAGTCAGAGGAGACAACCTGGTGCTCAGTGTAGCACAGGATACCCTTGAGGGGGCCCACCTCCTTGATGGGCTTTACCACCTTCTTGATGTCATCATATTTGTCAGGTATTTCTCGATGGCAGGTCAGATCCACGACCAACACATTGGTGATGGGGACATGGAAAGCCATGCCATTGAGCTTTCTGTTCAGCTTAGGGATGACCTTGCCCTCAGGCTTGGCAGTGCCAGCAGATGAAGGGATGAAGTTCTGGAGAGCCCCATGTCCACTATGCCAGTTTCCTGAAGGAGCCATCCACAGTTCTCTGTGTGGCAGTGATGAAATGGACTATGGTCATGAGTCCTTCCATGACACCAAAGTTGTCATGGATGACCTTGGCCAGGAGTACTAAGCACTTGGTAGTACAGGTGGCATTGCTGATGATCTTGAGGCTGTTGTCATACTTCTCATGTCCACACCCATCCCCAAAACGGGTGTGTCAGTAGAGGGTGGAGAGATGATGGCCCTTGTTGCTCCCTGCTGAAAGTGAGCCCCAGTGTTCTCCATGGTGGTGAAGACACCAGTGGATTCTGCAATGTAATCAGTGCCAGAATTACCGTGTTTAATTTTGATGCGATTTGGCTCCTGAAAGATGGTGATGGAATTCCATTGATGACAAGCTTTTTGTTCTCCGTGACAAGCCTTGACGTGGAATCTGCCGTGGGTCAAATCATACTGAAACATGTAGGCCATGTAGTTGAGGTCAATGAAGGGATCATTGATGGTGACAATATCCAATTTACCAGAGTTCAAAGTCGGCTTTGTAACCAGGAGGGCAAATATGGCCAAATCCATTGATTCCAGGCTTCACCTTCACCATGGTGTCTCAGGCATATGGCTGGTGCTACATGAGCAGATGCAGCTGACTGTCGAATGGGAGAAGCAGAAAGCTACAGCGTATTATTTAACCCATAATTATCATATTGAGAAATTCTTTGTGAATTCTGATGCCAATAGGTGGTGATTGAGGTGGGCATCACTTACATAGCATGCTGGCATTCCCTGAGCATGTGGATCATTCAGTTGTCTCAGTATCACTTATTTAAAAGACTATACTTTTCCCTCATTGAATTTACTTTTGTTAAAATCAATTTGCCATATGATTTTGACCATTAACTGACAATATGCAAGAATTCTCTCAAAAAGGGTTATAGGCCTAAATTTAAGGGGTAACTATACACTTCCTCAAAGAAAATGTAAATTAATATGTTCATGACCTTGAATTAAGAAGAGAACCAAAAAAAC
Source organism: Leontopithecus rosalia (assembly GCA_028533165.1). Classification (NCBI taxonomy): domain Eukaryota; kingdom Metazoa; phylum Chordata; class Mammalia; order Primates; family Cebidae; genus Leontopithecus; species Leontopithecus rosalia. Next base: position 110,207,129 of record CM052659.1, read on the forward strand.
CTTTTTGTGCTAAACAATAAAAGTTAAATGAGGCATGATTAAAACTAAAAATGTTTGCACTTTAAAAAACATCAGTAAGAAAATGAAAAAATAAGCCACAGAATGGGAAAAATTATCAAATTATATATTTGACAAGGGACTTGTATGCAGAATACAAAATAAAATTACAACTAAAGAACTAAAATTGGATAAATGATCCAATTTTAAAATTGGCAAAACATTTAAATAGTCAATTCACCAAAAAGGTATAGGAATCGCCAATAAAGCACGTGAAAAGATGGTCAGCATCATTAGTCAGCAGGGAAATTCAAATCAAACTATAATGTGACACCCCCTCTTACCCACTAGAATGATATAAGAAAAAAGGAGGACAAGGCCAGGGGCGGTGGCTCAAGCCTGTAATCCCAGCACTTTGGGAGGCCGAGGCTGGTGGATCACGAGGTCAAGAGATCGAGGCCATCCTGGTCAACATGGTGAAACCCCATCTCTACTAAAAATACAAAAAAAAAATTAGCTGGGCATGGTGGCGCATGCCTGTAATCCCAGCTACTCAGGAGGCTGAGGCAGGAGAATTGCCTGAACCCAGGAGGTGGAGGTTGCAGTGAGCAGAGATCTCGCCATTGCACTCCAGCCTGGGTAACAAGAGAGAAACTCCATCTCAAAAAAGAAAAGAAAAGAAAAGAAAAAGGAGGACAATAGCAACTGAAGGAAGCGGAAAAACAATGATGTGAAAAATTGAACTCATGCATTGCTGATGGGACATGAACTCATACTCATGCATTGCTGATGGGACATGCAGCCACATTGGAAAACAGATTGCTAGTTTCTTAAAACATTAAAGATACATTTACCATATGGCCTAGCATTATCACTCCTAGCTATCTACCTTAAAGAAATAAAAACCTATGTCCTCACAACACAAGAATGTGAATATTCATAGCAACTTTATCCGTAACAGTCCACAAAGTAGAAACACATCAAATATCTATCAAGTGATGAATGAATAAACAAATGGGAGCCAACCCTCACAATTTAATAGGTTTTGGTATCTAAAAGGAATAAAATACTGAAACGTGCTGCTACATAGATGAACCACAAGAGTACATTAAACTGGCTTGGGTGTGGCGGCTCACACCTGTAATCCCAGCACTTCGGGAGGCTGAGGTGGGTGAGTCACTTGAGGCTAGGAATTTGAGACCAGCCTGGGCAACATGGTGAAATCCCACCTCTATTAAAAATACAAAAATTACCCAGGTGTGGTGGCAGGCACCTGTAGTCCCAGCTACTCTGGAGGCTGAGGCAGGAGAATCGCTTGAACCCCGGAGGTGGAGGTTGAAGTAAGCCAACATTGTGCCACTGCACTACAGCCTGGGTGACAGAGCGAGACTCTGTCTCAAGGAAAAAAAAGTATATTAAGCTAAGTGGAAGAACAGAAATACAAAGACCACATATTCTATGATTCCATTTATATGGTGTCCAGAAAAGGCAAATTTGTAGAGTCAGTGAGTCAAGTAAAGGTTGCCTTGAGCTGGGAGTAAGAACAAGGGGTGGTGACTGAAAAGCATGAGGGCTTTTTTAGGAATGATAGAAATGTTGCAAAACTGGATCCTGATAATGATCACACAAGTCTAAAATTTGACTAAAAATAATTGAACTGTATACTTAAGCAAATGTTATGTCAATTATACCTCAGTAAACTTGTTTAAAATAAAAGAAAGTTTGTAGTGTGGTTCCCAATCACTGTTGTCCTTTGTTTTATTTCTCTCTTTTTTTAGGGCTTATACTTGTTGCTTCCACTCAGACACTCCAAGAGACATGAGCTGAAATCTATCAGCCTCCAGAACTCGCAACAGCTGAGGGAATGTCTGGCCCCACCCTGAAGGCGATAGTGGGTCTGTAAGGTTCACTCCAGCATCTGATACACATGTCTCAGCAAGACCCAGAGCCTGTAGCTTCAGAGAACAAGCTGCTACATCTTGCAGCACAGGGCCAACCTTTCCCAGCCAAGTGGGCTTGAAGTATTGGTAGTGAGATCCAAAGGAGAAGATGAATGTCTACAACGTGGGAGGAGGGCAAGACACTGAGCATTACTTCCAGCAACTGCAGAAAGCGTTCTTTCCAAGTGCTTATGGCATTTTCACCAGCATTGACCATATGCTGGACCATAAAACAAGTCTCAATAAATATCCAAGAATCAAAATCATACAGAGTACTTGTTCTGGCCACAGTAGTATTTAATTAGAAATCCATAACAATAAGATCGCTAGAAAAATCCCCAATTTTAGAAAACAAGCAACACACTTCTGAGCAACAACTGGGTCAGAAAAGAAATCACAAGAAAACAATTTTAAATATCATTAACTGAATGATGATAATCCAATATATGAAAATGTTGGATACAGCTAACATAGTGCTTAAAGAGAAATTTACAACTTTATTTACTTTAATATATATATTTTATTTTAGAGTTGAGGTCTCACTGTGTTGCCCAGGCTGGAGGGCAGTGGCCATTCACAGGGGATCCCACTACTGATCAGCACGGGATTTTTGACCTGCTCCATTTCCGACCTGGGCCAGGTCACCCCTCTTTAGGCAACCTGATGGTCCCCCACTCCCAGGAGGTCACCATATTGATGACGGACCTAGTGCGGACCCCCTACCAGCATAGCGCACTACAACCCAGAGCTCCTGGACTCAAGCGATCCTCCAGCCTCAGCCTCCCCAGTAGCTGGGACCATAGACACACACTGCGCCTGGCAAATTTACAACTTTAAATGCCTATAGTGGAAATAGGAAAAGAGTAAAGAAAGACAATTTTCGATGCTTTTATTTTTAGAACCCTGAAGAATGGGGCTGTGACCGGTGGCTCATACCTGTAATCTTAGCACTTTGGGAGGCTGAACTGGGCAGATCATGAGGTCAGGAGTTCAAGACCATCCTGGCCAATATAGTGAAACCCCTTCTTTACTAAAAATACAGAAGTTAGCTGGGCGTGGTGGCACATGCCTGTAGTCCCAGCTACTTGGGAGGCTGAGGCAGGAGAACTGCTTGAACCTGGGAGGCAGAGGTTGCAGTGAGCCAAGATGGTTCCACTGCCTTCCAGCCTGGGTGAGAGAGCAAGACTCCATCTTGAAGAAAAAGAAAAAAAAAAGAAACAGAATCCTGAAAAACTAGAGTGAAAAAAAAACAAATAAAATTAGTAAATGTAAGCCAATAATAAAAATAATGAAAATCATGAAATAGAAAAATAAATAATAGGACAATCAATGGTCAGTTCCTCTGTACTCCCTACACAAAACTTCTTTTCAAAATCATTTTATATTTAAACATATATCCAGAACCACAGAGATCTTAGAAGAAAAAATTAGGGAAATATAGAAATAAAATGAGAATCCTGTGGAATAAAAATCAGAAAGTAGTTGCCTATGAGGTAGATTGGGGGAAGGACAGGGAATTAACAGGAAACAGGCAGAAAATAAGTTTCTGGAGTGAAGGGAATGATCTAGATCTTTTTTTTGGGTGGATACATGGGCATATATAACTGTCAAGGTTCATTGACCTGAACACTTAAGACTAGGCTTTTTAATGCATATACGTTTTATTTTATTTCAATTTTTCGTAATTAGAGAAAAGTGTCTTGGAGAGCTTATGGTGGAGATATTTGGGCAGTTTTGGGGCATAGGCTTCAGAAGCATTCACAGCATCTCCGGGTCAGGAATTTGCTGAGGATGGTTTTGCAGCCAAAAATATGGGATAAGTTCAAACATCTCTGATAAGAGTCACTGGGGAAAACAACCACAAATCCCCACTCTTATAATACAGGTCATATAATTAAGTGCTTATCACCAGAAAGCTTTCCTCAATGGTGGGGGTCTTCATCCAGGGACCCAAAGCTCTCCAGGGGAAAACGGCAATTGAGGTTTTGGGCGTATAGGGTAGGAAAGAAAGTCCCCTCACATAAAACTAAGTAACTGGAGATGTCACCATTACAAATTTCTAAGTTTTGCAAGACAGCAGCAACATTTCAAATGATAGTCTCAGAGAGGCAATAAGGGGCTAACACGGATTTCCCTCCTGATGGATTTACTGAACAAGGACACAATTCACATGGCACTTGTGAGATTTCTTCTCGTCTAGTTTAAGTTCACAGATTGTGGATTCCAGACAGCTGGTATCAACTGACCAGTATCCTGTTAAGGCTAAACCTAAGACTCTTTGCCACACTGCAGGGTTAGGACGGGACTTCTCTTGCTGTTCCCGGGAAGAACGAGACATGTAACCCAAAGGTCACTATTCTTCTGAGAAAAGGGATCCTGCAGGAGAAGAGAGCAATGAGTACGTGGCCAGAGATGATAGTGATAAGAGCTGGGCGGGAAGCCACAGTACATAAAGCTTCAGACCTGCCACAGGGGATGTGGTGACTAGTACTTCCACTCTTCTGTCCAGCTTTTAACAATCTAAGGAAAGGTTAGAGCTTTTTCCCTTTCTTTCTGCTACTCCTGGCGGTGGTGGGGACACAGAATGTTTGCAAAACAAAAATGAGGTAGAGGAAAATAAGGCGTCTGTGTGAGTGTTTAACCATTTGACGTCTTTTTAGCCCTCCTCTGGATCACCCTAGAATCAGATCTGCTCCCCGGCATCTTCTGTTTCCTGGTGACTATTTCCTGCTACTTTGGATTGGCCATGACGGGCTGGAGCTGCCTTGTGACAGGAGCAGGAGGGTTTCTGGGTCAGAGGATCGTCTGCCTGTTGGTGGAGGAGAAGGAGCTGAAGGAGATCAGGGTCTTGGACAAGGCCTTCAGACCAGAGCTCAGGGAGGAATTTTCTAGTAAGTAAACTTGGGTCATGGGTGTGGTTCCATCTTAAACCATGTATACATGTCGGGGGAGGTGGACCTTGTCTATCAAGTTATTAAAATTTGTAGCCAAATCTAAGCCAATTCACATCCAAAGTCATCAAAAAATAAATATTAAATGATATAAAATGGCATAGTATGAAAGATACCAGATGGGATGTCCAGAGACAGGATTCTGGAACTGACCCAGCACTTGTGAGGCAGCCACCTCTTTTCTTCTCGAGAAAATCCCACATCAGTTTTTTTTTCTTGTCTGCAACTCTTTTATGTTCTGAAGCTTTTATGTTCTGAGGCAACTGCTGTGTAACATTCATAAAAGACATCATTATCCTGGAGGCCGCCGCAGTGGGCCCCTGTCTCTGTAGACTGCCCCAGGCTTTGTCTTGTTTTGTAGCTTCCTTAGCATCTTTAGTGAGAACAAAATAAAAGGAAGTAAAGACGAGAAGATGAGTGTATGAGAGAGAAAGAGAGAGAGAGAGAGAGAGAGAGTGTGTGTGTGTGTGTGTGGTGTGTCAGAGATGGGAAAAAATAAGGGGGAGAGAGAGTCAGAGAGACAATGAGAAAGACAGAGAAATATATAGTGAGAGAGAGAGAATGGGTGAGAAAAGAGTGTGCACAGTGCACAGAGCAGAGACAGAGTAAGAGGCACTAGAAGGCCAGACATGCCTCATTTAGATTTCGCATATTATGTCTTTTTAAACTTTTATTTATTTATTTATTTTTACCATTTATCTGTGTTGCTCATCATCAAAAAGAACTTGACTGCAGAATTTGCTATGGCAACTCCTTGTACAAATGACCCCAGGAGGCAGGGAGAAAAGGGGTCACATCCAATTGGTCAGTGAACCCACCAAGGTCCAGAAACATAAAGTGACTTGCCCAGGCCATCTGATGAATGTGTAGCAGAGCTCAGACCAGGGCTTCATCCAGAGACGTCATCGCTTGGCCGCTGATGCTTGGCAAACCGGATATTCAGTCTTTCCCTTTGCTCCCCTGGGAAAGGGAAACAATTCCCCGTCCTCCTCCTCCACCCAGGGCACTGAAGGGACTGCGTATCTACTCGTAGGCTCTGGCTGCCCAGAGGGTCCTGCCCGGCCCACAGAGATGCTCCTCATCCACAGCACTCCAGGACCACACCCAACACTCTACTCTTCTCCTGCTCCTCTCTGACCTCTTGAAATGTCCGATTTCCTGCACCCTCTATTTTAGTTGTGTCTTTGATAAACAATTATTAACATACTACCGATATTAAATGCTTGTCACCCCTGTAATCAGCAATATTTGCAATCTAACATCTGAAATTAGGAAAAAGCAATGCTCCGCCTAGAGGTATTGTCCCCCCATGGTGAAAATGCAGGGCAGGGGTCCGTACGAAGATAAAAACAGAGAATCCTTTCAGTGTTCTTTTTGTGTCAGACACTTGGCCAAAGGCTTTGCACGTGCCAACTCATTTGCTCCTCATAACAACCCTGTGAGATTGGTAATATTATTCTCCTTTTTTACAGATGAGGAGAAAGAAGCGAGAAATTATTAACTTGTCCAAGTTCCCACAGTTAGATTAAGGCAAAGCTGGATTTGAATCCAGACAGTCTAGTGCAGCATCTGTGCTCTTAAGCAGTAGTTTGTCCAGCAGCTTCTCTAGGCCTTCCTCATGCCCAACTCACACCACCAAAGCAACTCTATTTAGTCTACATAAAACACTTGCCAAGTCCACTGTGTCTTGGAGAAGGAGAGAGCCATGGCTTCACCAACAAAGTTTCCTTTCTTAGTCCTTCTAGATCCCTGTGAACTCACTGGGAAAGAGTCCTTTTCTCTCAGCTTTGGACTTCTTCCACTTTGACATGTCTTTGATCCAGTCTGTCTGAAGTAGCAGCACAGGAGAAGCAGAGGAAGGGAGCAGGAAGGGCAGAGGTGGAAATACAACCAGAGAAAATTCCACTCTCCGGCTCTCACCCACATCACCGCCAGCAGCCTCTTCCCTGCCTCCCCCACTGCAGAGCCTTCCTGGAGTTCCCTGACAATGGGAAGGGGCTGGGAGCAGACAAAACACGGCAGAGCCATCGGGAGAGCAAATGGTCCCGCCTGTACCCCAGGAAGGAATTTCTCCAGCCTTGAACTTTTCCCTCTGAATTTTGCTCTCGCTTGTCTCCAGTCTTTGTTGCCAATTTCGGTTAAACTGACTTATTCTTTGGAAAATAATAATAGTAAATAACAGAAAAGTTATTATTAAACACCCAGTCCTGCACCTGGTGTTTGTCTTACAGCTTCAGGGTACAAAGCTTGGAGGCAGGGTGGTCATGTTTAAGCCTCCACTAGAAACGTGACATTAGATCTGTCCCTTAACCTCTCTGAGCCTCAGTTTCCTCACTGAAAAAGTGGGACTCAGAATCCCTACCTCGTGAGGTAACTGTAGGAAGCAATAAGGATACTATAAGTTGTATACAAACTATAAAGCACAAACAAGTGTAGAGTGTTCCTCTGGGCTCATGTCCCACAGTGTTCATCTTGTGGGCTAATTCCAGGTGCAAATTTACTGGTGGCATCACTTACTGTGTATTTCAGAGGAGCCTGAAGACATTGGTCTTGTAACCATTGCCCCGGCTGGACAGCTGGGATGTTAGTTCATTGGTGGTTAACTCATTGTTAGCATTGCTACCTGCATTTGATAATATATGATAAGAGCTTTTCAAGGAAATTCGTCATTGAAGCCCATGTGTGATTCCTGAGTAATGGCTCCAGGCTCTTTCCAGTTGCCCAAGAAGGAAGCCATAGGGGTGATTTTGTTTCCTTTTCCTCTCAGCCCAGGTCCAACAGGTATCGGACTTTCATGATAAGGTCTGAAATTCAAACCTGGTGTATCTCTCCCGCGTCTGCTTCCACTGCTGGACGCTGGCTCCAGTCCTCATCTAAACTTTGGCGCAGACATGCTGATTCATCTCTTGATCACCTTGCTTCCTCATACCTGCTATACCAGTCCATTTTACATTCTCAAGCCAAGGTAAACTTCCTACATCACAACTCTGCTTCTGTTTCTTTTTTCTTTTTTTTGTTTGTGGTTTTTTTGAGACAGGGTCTTGCTTTGCCACCCAGGCTGGAGTGCGGAGGTGTCATCTCAGCTCACTGCCAACAGCCAGAGACCCCAGCCTCCATTCATCCTCCCACATCATCCTGAGGAGTATCTGGGACTGTAGGCACATGCCACCATGCCCAGCTATTTCATGTATATATATATATTTTTTTTTGTGACGGAGTTTCACTCTTGTTACCCAGGCTGGAGTGCAATGGTGCGATCTCGGCTCACTGCAACTTCTGCCTCCTGGGTTCAGGCAATTCTCCTGCCTCAGCCTCCTGAGTAGCTGGGATTACAGGCACGCGCCACCATGCCCAGCTAATTTTTTGTATTTTTAGTAGAGACGGGGTTTCACCATGCTGGCCAGGGTGGTCTCCATCTCTTGTCCTCATGATCCACCCGCCTCGGCCTCCCAAAGTGCTGGGATTACAGGCTTGAGCCACCGCGCCCGGCCTATTTCATGTATTTTTAATCGAGATGGGATTTCACCGTGTTGTCCAGGCTGCTGTCAACCTCCTGCACTGCAGTGATCCAACCATCTCTGCTTCCCAAAGTGCTAGAGTAACAGGCATAGCCACGGTGGTTGGCCTTTTTGTCATCTTATCCCAAATATAACTACGGGGCTTTCTTTAACATGATGCTGCAGACCAGAAATTATGATTTCATACATGGCTTCTCAATACCTACAGAATTAACTTCAAACTTTTCCCCCTTGTACTCTGCACAATCACCCTACTCGCCTTAAGAAATTTGGTGAGCTTCTCATGACTCTATCAGTGCTTATGTTCCAGGCACACTTGACACCTCACTGCTCAGATTACTTTTCTGAAATGAGATGGGATAAAAACAGATGTTTGCTCTTTCCCAATAAATCGCTACACACTATGATTTCTGAGCCATTGTTCACTTGTTTCATCCATAGAATGTACACCCTCTAGTGTAACATCTCACTCTAATCATCCTTGAACAGCTATGTGACAACACCTTTGTCAGGAAACTTCCAAGCCAGATCCAGAAATCCTTCCAATGACCTGACCTGTGTTCACACAGGGCTCCAGAGCAAGACCAAGCTGACGGTGCTGGAAGGAGACATTCTGGATGAGTCATGCCTGAAGAGAGCCTGCCAGGACATCACGGTCGTCATCCACACGGCCTCTATCATCGACGTCTTGGGTGCCATTCCCAGAGAGTCCATCATGAACGTCAACGTGAAAGGTACTGTAGCCTGGGGAGGAGATAAAGCAAGGTAGAGAATTAAGGATCAGAAAGGACAGGAAAGAAGGAGAAGTCCTTCCACTGACACCTGCTGTGCTCTGGGCCAAGTGCCTTTGCTGATCACTACCAATTGGAGTAGTTCAAGACTGTTATCCTCATTTTTGTGATGAGGAAACTAGGGTTGAAAGATGGCAAGTAACTTGTCCAAGGTCCCCCAGGTAAGTAAGTAAAAGCGTTAGACTTTAAACTCACCCGTGTGATTCCAAAGGCCTTGGAAGCTCTTTCTACTGCGGCTCCAGTCAAAAGTCAACTAGTATCTCACTTCAGACACTTGATATCCAGCCACCCCTTGGCTCCCTGGGCCAGAATCAGACCTCCCAGGTGCCACCACAGTCGTCATTTTGAACCTGGTGTGCAGGCTGATGAGAACATTCAGAGCTCTCCTGCCCATCTGAAAGATGAAGTCCTCCCGGGAGAGCTGGCACAGCTGGTTCACAGAGGTCTGTCAGGACAGAGTCACCCAGCACACACCTTCCCACAGTATTTTCTGAACAATAAGAGTTTCCCAGGATACAGAATGGATCTCTCCAGCTCACCGCAGGGCCTGCGATTACACAGCCGTTTCCAGCCAGGCGCCCAAAGTGAACCTCACTCCCCCTCATCCCTTAAATGCTTGGGAGTTCCTCCAAATCACGGCTTTCCAACAACCTTAAATTCAGACACATTTCATTAAGGAATCTGCTCATGAAGTCTCACCCTCTGATTCCCAGAGCTCAGTCTCTTCAGCACCACAGTGCCACAACCCCCAGCCTGGCTCTCCACATTCAATCTACTCAAACCCCTTTTTAAAAGCAAATAATTGCTTTTGAGTATCCAGAACCATTAAAAACAAAACAACAACAACAAGAAAACCCTTTCCAGTTTCTACTTACACATACCTCTAAGTATCCCTTTAGTGCAAGGAGGATGCTAAGAGTAATCGGTTTTTCATTTTAATTCCTGCTCTCCACAGCTCCCCACAAGAGGGGATATGGAGTGACAGCGGGAAGTGTCAGAGGTATCTGTTTCCTAAAACCATTATCACTCCCAGGCTTAGAAAATACTTCACAATCTTCGTCAATTCCCCCTTGAAGGTAAACTAACTCCAAATTTTCTCTGCCAGTAGATTAATTTTTGAAAACATGAGGCTGTCTCTCCAGAAACTCGAATTGCACAGAGACATTAAAAGGGGCTAAGAATATAGAAAATTGTAGATAAAAATTATCCTTTGTCTAGGAAATTCCTCCCTTCTTCAAGGGAAGGTGCTCAGGACACCTCCATGAGCTTCGCTTCCACACACCTCAGGAGAGGCTGGACGGTCCTCCCAATGCAGGTGTTACCAGCAGAGGGCACACTCCCTCCCCAGTCCTCAACAAGGCTCCACGGGAAATGCCAGGGCAGGGCTTAAAGGAAGGTTTATCACCCCACTTTACATAACTGGGTAAACAGAGTCAGCCAGAAGTGGAAGCAACTTTCCCAGGGAACATACAGTCAGGAAAGAGTGTGGATCTCCAGCATTTCCCCACAATTCACTGTTTGCTCAAAGACTCCAGGGATGACACTTGTGACAAAGTTTTATTAGTCCTCAACAGAATGAGAAAACATACCAGCAATTTCTTGTGTACTGAAGGGTGTCTACTGCCTATATACAACTCTGTGTGTGTGTGTGTGTGTGTGTGTGTGTGTGAGAGAGAGAGAGAGAGAGAGAGAGAGAGAGAGAGAGAGATGTGAATTCTTCTACTGCCCATTTTTGCCTGAGGACTGTCTATATTCTCAGAGTTTAGCCTCCTGATTTTATAGATTTTAAATGATCTGACTTTAATAGTATTGATGACAAGTCATAATTTTTCAATACTCTTACTTGATAAACCTAAGACCTTTCCAAAATTAAGGCACAGACACACACACACACACACACACGTCCATGAAACGCAACAGTCTGAAAATCCTTGCTCTCCAGAACCCACATGTCAGTTTCTTTTCATCTTTGTGTTTTTCCTATGGTTATAGAATGTCCCAATCTCAGTCAGAGCCACAGAAGACCATACCTTGACTCTTATAACCCCTGCACTCGGGAGTGGGGAGTGGGGAACATGGGTCTGTGCACGAGGTTGGCCCCCCTTAGGGATATTTCCTGACACTGACAGCTTGCTCTTCGTGGCAGGTACCCAGCTCCTATTGGAGGCCTGTGTCCATGCTTGTGTGCCAGTCTGCATCTACACCAGCAGCGTAGAGGTGGCTGGGCCCAGCTCCTACAAGGAGGTCATCCAGAATGGTCATGAAGATCAGCCTCTGGAAAGCACATGGTCTGCTCCCTATCCACACAGCAAACAGCTTGCTGAGAAGGCTGTGCTGGCAGCTAATGGGAGGACTCTGAAAAACGGTGGCACCTTG
>CM052659.1:110219201-110240378 GCA_028533165.1 Leontopithecus rosalia
TTTGCTGAGGAGTGCTTTACTTCCAATTATGTGGTCAATTTTAGAATAGATGTGATGTGGTGCTGAGAAGAATGTATATTCTGTGGATTTGGGGTGGCAAGTTCTGTAAATGTCTATCAGGTTTGCTTGTTCCAGGTCTGAGTTCAAGCCCTGGATATCCTTGTTAATTTTCTGTCTGGTTGATCTGTCTAATATTGACAGTGGAGTGTTGAAGTCTCCCAATATTATTGTGTGGGAGTCTAAGTCTCTTTGTTGGTCGTTAAGAACTGGCCTTATATATCTGGTTGCTCCTGAATTGGGTCCATATATATTTAGGATCATTAGCTCTTCTTGTTGTATCAATCCTTTTACCATTATGTAATGATCTTCTTTGTCTGTTTTGATCTTTGTTGCTTTAAAGTCTATTTTATCAGAGACGAGAATTGAAACTCCTGCTTTTTTTTTGCTCTCCATTTGCTTGGTAGATCTTCCTCCATCCCTTTATTTTGAGCCTTGTGTATCCTTGCATGTGAGATGGGTTTCCTGGATACAGCACACCGATGGGTTTTGGCTTTTTATCCAATTTGCCAGTCTGTGTCTTTTGATTGGTGCATTTAGCCCATTTACATTTAGGGTTAATATTGTTATGTGTGAATTTGATACTGCCATTTTAATGCTAGCCGGCTGTTTTTCCTGTTAGTTGATGCAGATTCTTTATTTTGTTGATGCTCTTTAGTATTCAGTTTGTTTTTGGAATGGCTGGTACTGGTTGTTCCTTTTCATGTGTAGAGCCTTTTTCAGGAGCTCTTGTAAAGCAGGCCTGGTGGTGACAAACTCTGTGGGTACTTGCTTTTTTGCAAAGGATTTTATTTTTCCTTCACTGATGAAGCTCAGTTTGGCTGGATATGAAATTCTGGGTTGAAAGTTCTTTTCTTTAAGGATGTTGAATACTGGCCCCCACTCTCTTCTGGCTTGTAGGGTTTCTGCCGAGAGATCTGCTGTGAGTCTGATGGGCTTCCCTTTGTGGGTGACCCGACCTTTCTCTCTGGCTGCCCTTAGTATTTTCTCCTTCATTTCAACCCTGGTGAATCTGACAATTATGTGTCTTGGGGTTGCTCTTCTTTTGGAATATCTTTGTGGTGTTCTCTGTATTTCCTGGACTTGAGTGTTGGCCTGCCTTGCTAGGTTGGGGAAATTTTCCTGGATAATATCCTGAAGAGTATTTTCCAGCTTGAATTTATACTCTTCATCACATTCTGGTACACCTATCAAAGGTAGGTTAGGTCTCTTCACATAGTCCCACATTTCTTGGAGACTTTGTTTATTCCTTTTTGCACTTTTTTCTCTAATCTTGGTTTCTCATTTTTTTTTATGACGCGACCCCTGGGGTTGGGTCCCACCCTGGGGCTCCAGCCACCCCCTCTGGCCCATCCCTGCCCACTTCCTCTCCTGATAGTGCCCTCCCCCAGGTTATCAGTGGGGAGGCCACCCCGCAATGCACAGCCATCCCTGTGCCCACTGGGGAGCTCTCAGAACAGTCCATCAGTGCTTATCGCCCCTCTCCCTGCACCAGAGAAGCTGCTGGGGGGGTCCGGGCTGTGCACCCACCAGCCGAGGAGGCGGCCCCTCCCCTTCACTCAGGCCAGCATCCTAAGTTGTGGGGAGGAGACTTCTGGCCACTAGGGACAGCTCCCTGGCTGTGCCAGTTTTTCATTTTATTTCATTGAGTTGATCTTCGACTTCTGATATTCTTTCTTCTGCTTGGTCAATTCAGCTGTTGAAACTTGTGCATGCTTCGCTAAGTTCTTGTGTTGTGTTTTTCATCTCCTTCAATTCATTTATATTCCTCTGTAAGTTGTCCATTCTTGTTATCGTTTCCTCGAATCTTTTTTCAAAACTTTTTTCAAGGTTCTTAGTTTCTTTGCATCGATTTAGAACATGTTCTTTTAGCTCAAGGAAGTTTCTCATTATCCACCTTCTGAAGTCTGATTCCATCATTTCATCAAACTCATTCTCCATCCAGCTTTGTTCCCTTGTTGGTGAGGAGTTTTGTTCTTTTGTAGGAAGCGAGGTGTTTTGGTTTTGGGTGTCTTCCTCCTTTTTGCGCTGGTTTCTTCCCATCTTTGTGGGTGTATCCACCTGTCGTCTGAGTAGTTGCTGACTTTTCGATTGGGTCTCTGAGTGGACACCCAGATTGTTGATGATGAAGTATTTCTGTTGCTTAGTTTTCCTTCTAACAGTCTAGCCCCTCTGTTGTGTAACTGCTGAGGTCCACTCCTAGCCCTGCTTGTCTGGGGTGCACCTGTAGCAGCTGCAGAACAGTGAGGGTTGCTACCAGTTTCTTCTTCTGCTATCTTTGTCCCAGAATGATGCCCACCTAATGTCAGTCTGATCAGTCCTTTTTGAGGTGACTCTTTGGATATACAGGGGTCAGGGAGCTGCTTGAGGAGATGGTTCGTACTTTATTGGAGCTCAGGTGCTGAGCTGTGAGCTCCTTTGTTCATTCAGGGCTGTTAGGCTGGGATGTTTAGGTCTGCTGCAGCAAAACTCATAAAACCCCTTTTTTTCTCAGGTGCTCTGTCTCAGGGATTTAGGTGTTTTCTTTATGAGTATCCATTGAGCTGTCCTTCCCAGCTAGGAGGCAGTCTAGTCACTATTTGCCTGCCGAGGCTCTGCCCTGCTGTCCTGGGCTTCGCCCTGCTGTCCTGGGCTCCACCCTGTTGCTGTGGGCTTTGCCTTATTGCTGTGAGCTTCACCCTATTGCCGTGAGCTCCACCCTGCTGTTGTGGGCTCTGCTCTGTTGCCTCTGTATGGGCAGAGACTCTCTGTTATGGCAGGTTGCCTCAGCAATGGCAGGCTGCATCAGCAATGGGAGTATAGCTCCGTAGGAGCGGATTGCCTCGGCAATGGTGGATGCCCCTCCCCCACTGAGCTACACCATCCTGGCAGAGAATCTCTCAACCCCAGGCGTATCAAATCACCGGCCTGCTTGTCCCTGTGGGGGTGGGACCCGCCGAGCCTGATCACCTGGCTCGCTGCCTCAGAGCCCTTTTTTTTTTTTCCTAATTTGAAAGGTTGACTCTCTCCCAGGTATTTCAATCTCCTGCTGTTAGGGCACCAGGATCTGTGTGATTTCCCACGCAGCGACCACTGCGCCAAATCAAATGTCGCCTCCTGGAAATCTCCCGATCTGGCTCAGTGCCCAAATCCCACTCCATCAGATAGATATGCTAATCAGCCCTCCCGAATCTCAGATTGCCAGTTTAACTGGGGGCCCAGGGCAGTGCACCTGTGCAGAATGTCTCTGCGCTGCGGCTCCAGCTGGCATTGCCAGTGGAAACAGCTGCGCTGCCTCCATCTCCTACACCTGGGAATTTCCGCGTTCTGTGGGCAACAAATATCCATCTGGAAATGTGGCCTGGACTCACCGTTTGCGCCTACACTGAGAGCTACAATCCTGAGCTGCTCCTACCCCATCATCTTCCCAAGATTCCGAAATTTACAACTTTAAATGCTTACAGTTGAAATGAGCAAAGGAGTAAAGTCAATTATCTGTGGTTTTGTTCTAAGAACCCTGAAAAAGAAAAGGAAAATAAATCCAAAGTTAATAAATGTCAGCCAATAATAAAAATAATGAAAATCATGAAACGGAAAAATGAACAAACAATAGAGACAATCAATGGTCAATTTTTCTGTACTCTCCATGCACAATGTCTATGAGGTAAATTGGGGGAAGGGCAGAGAGTTAACAGGGAACAGGCAGAAAAATCTTTCTGGAGTGAAGGAAATAATCTGTATATTCTTTTGGGTGATATTTAAGTGGGCAAATATGACTGTCAATTTCCTTGACACTGAACACTTCAGATCTGGGCATTGTAATGCACATAAATTACATCTCGATTTTTCAAAATAGAGGAGAGTGTCTTGGGGAGTTTTTGGTGGTGATACTTAAGCAGTTCTGTGGCATAGGCTTCAAAAGCACAGCATCTTCAGTTCAGGAATCAGTTGAGAATGGTTTTTGAGACAAAACTGTGGAATAAGTTCAAACATCTACAAAAGAGTCATTGGGGCAAACAACTCCACATCCCCACTTTTGTGGTACAGGCCATATCATTAAGTGGTTATTACTAGATAGCTTTCCTTCAATGATGTTCTTCATCTAAGAACCCAGAGCTCTCCAGGGGAAAATGGCAATTGAGGTTTTTAATATATTGAGTAGGAAAGAAAGTCACCTTCATAAAACTTAGTGATCGGAGCTGTCACCATTGCAAATTTCTAAACTTTGCAAGACAGCAGCCACATTTCCAATGATATTCTGAGAGAGGAGATAATGGGCAAAGGTGGATTTCCCTCCAGATGTGTTTATTGCATAAGAACAAAACTCACATTTCACTTGGAGATTTCTCCCCATCTAGGTTAAGGTCACAGACTGTGGATCCCAGGCAGCTGGTATCCACTGACCAGTGTCCTGTTAAGGCTAAACCCAGTGCAGCCTTAAGATTGGATTTCTCCTACTGTACCTGGGAGGAACGAGAGATGTAACCTAAAGGTCACTATTCTTGGAAAAGGGATCCTGCAGGAGGAGAGAGCAATGAGCATGTGGCCTGAGTTCCAAGTGATACAAGATGGCCAGAAACAACAGTGCATAACGTTTCAGACCTGTCACAGGGTATGAGGTGACCAGTACTCCCACTCTCCTGTCCAGCTTTTAACAATCTAACAAAAGGTTAGAGCTTTTTCATTGTTTTCAACTACCAATAGCAGTAGCAGGGACATGGAATTTTTGCAAAATATGAGGTGGAGGAAAATAGGGTACCTGTGTGAGTGTACAACCGTTTGACCACTCTTCTTAGCCCTCTTCAGGGTCACCCTGGAATCAGATCTGCTTCCCAGCATCTTCTGCTTCCTGGTGAGAGTTTCCTGCTACTTTGGATTGATCATGATGGGTTGGAGTTGCCTTGTGACAGGAGCAGGAGGGTTTCTGGATCAGTTTCATCTACCTGCTGGTAGAGGAGAAGGTTCTGATGAAGATCAGAGCCTTGGAAAAGGCCTACAGATCAGAATTGAGGAAGGAATTTTCCAGGAAGTAAACTTGAGTCGTGGGTGTGTGGTTCCATTGTAAAATCTGCATGCATGTGGGGAGGTGGATCTTGTCTAGCAAGTTACGGAAAGTTGTAGCCAAGTGAAAGCCAGTCCCACATCCACAGTCATCAAAAAAGAAATATTAAATAGTATAAAAAGGCATAGTGGGAAAAATACTAAATGGGATGTCTGGAGACTGGATTCTGGCCCTGACCCAGAACTTGAGAGGCAGCCACGTATGCCTTTTATCTATCTTCTCATCTAGAAAATCCCACATCAGTTCTCTGTCTTGTCTACAACTCATTTATATTCTGAAGCTTTTTGTCTTGGCAATTGCTATGCAACATTCACAAAAAACACCATTACCCTGGAGACCTCCCCAGTGAGTCCCTGTCTCTCTAGACTGCCTCAGGCTTTGTTTTATTTTGTAGCATCCTTAGAATCTTTAGTGAAGACAAAATAAAAAGAAATAGAAAAAAAAAGATGAGTGTGTGTGTGTGTGTGTAAGAGAGAGGGAGAGAAATGAGGAGGAGAGAAAATCACAGAGAGAGAATGAGAAAGATAGAGTGAGAGAGAGAGAGCATCAGTGAGAGGGAAGAGCATGCACAAGTGCACAGCAAAGACAGAGTAAGAGGCAGTACAAGGCAAGACATCTACATTTTGAATACGCCTTTTTTAACCATTTATTTCTGTTACCATCACTATAAGTTGACTACAGAATCTGAAGTAGCAACTCCTTGTGCAAATAAACCCATGAGGGAGTTAGAAGGGGGGGGGTCACATCCAACTGGACAATTAACCCATCAAAGTGCAGAAACATAAAGGGTCTTGCCAAGAACATCTGATGAACGTGTAGCAGAGCTCAGACCAGATCTTCATCCAGAGGCTTCATCACTTGGCCCCAGAGCTGATGCTTGGCAGAGTGGGTCTTCAGTCTCTTCCTTTGCTTCCCTGTGTGCCCCAGACTAATTCCCTGTCATCCTCCCCAACCCACAGGATTGGGGGTACTGTGTGTTTCTACATGTGGGCTCTGGCCGGCCAGAGGGTCCTGCCCTGTGCACAGAGAAGCCCCCCATTGACAGCATTCCGGTACCACACCTGACACTCCATTCTTCTTTCACTCTTCTCTGACCTCTTCAAATGTCCAATTTCCTCTACTTTGTGTTTTAATGGTGTCTTTGATAACAAATATTAATACACAACCAATATTAAATGTTCGTAATCCTTGTGTCTCAGCAATATTTGCAATCTAACATCCTATACCGGGAAAAAAGCAATGCCCAGCCTAGAGGAACGGTTCTGCTATAGTGAAAATGCAGGGGGCATAATGGATGGGCAGGGGTCTGTATGAAGATAAAAACAGAGTCCTTTCAGTGTTCTTTCTGTGCCAGGCACTGTGCTAAAGGTTTTGCATGTGCTGACTCATGACTCCTCATAACAACCCTATGAGATCAGTAATATTATCATCCTTATTTCTTACAGATGAGGAGACAGACAGAGAGGTTAATCATCTTGTCCAAGATCCCACAGTTAGATTAAGGCAAAGCTGGATTTGAACCCAGGCAGTCTAGTGCCGCATCTGCGCTCTTAAACAGTACTTTGTCTAGCAGCTTCTCTAGACCCCCTCTAGCTCAACTCACACCATATAAGCAACTGCGTTTAGTCTACATGAAACACTTGCCGAGTCCACAGGAAAAGGCGGGAGCTCGGGCTTCATCAACAAAGTCCCCTTTCCTGGTCCTTCTAGGTCCCTGCAGACTCACTGGGGAAGAGTCATTTTCTCTCTGCTTTGGGCTCTTCTGCTTTGACATAGCCATTCCTTTGAGCCAGTCTGTCTGAAGTAGCAGCACAGGAGAAGCAGAGGAAAGGAGCAGGAAGGGCAGAGGTGGAAATACAACCAGAGAAAATTCCACTCAGGCTGTCACCCGCCTCCTCCCCAGCAGCCTCTTCCCTGCCTTCCCCACTGCAGGGCCTTCCTGGAGTTCCCTGACAATGGAAGGGGCTGGGAGCAGACAAAACAAGGCAGAGCCATCGGGAGAGCAAATGGTCCCACCTGTACCCCAGGAAGGAATTTCTCCAGCCTTGAATTTTTCCCTCTGAGTTTTACCCTCACAGTTATTTGGCCTTGGCTGCCAATTTCAGCTAAACTGATTTATTCTTACTCTTTCTCAGAAAAGTTGATTCTAAATGGCCAGTCCCGTACTTGCGGTACAGGGTACAACAATGGCAGGTGGACTGGGCGGGTTTGAGCCTTCAGTAGAAGCCTGACCTTAGATCTGTCCTTAACCTCTCTGAGTCTCAGTTTCCTCAACAATAAAGTGAGACTCGGATACCTACCTCACGAGAGAGCTATAAAAGGAAATAAGCAGGCTATGAGTCGTATGCAGATAATGAAGCACAAACAAGCTTAGAGTATTCATCCGAGCTCCATGTAGGACAGTGTTCATTGTGTGGGTTAATTCCAGATGACGGCTTTACTGGCAGCATCACTTCTTGTGGATTTCAGAGGAGCCTGAAGACATTGATTTTATAACCAATGCCCCTGGCTAGACAGCTGGGATGGTAATTCATCGGTGGCTAACTCATTGTCAGCATTACCATCTGCTTTTGATGCTACTTGATAAGAGTTTTCAACGAAATTCATCATTTAAGCCCATATGCAATTCCTCAGTAATGGCCCCACTCTCCTCCCAGTTGCCCAAGCAGGAGACTGGAGGGGTGATTTTGTCTCCTTTTCCTCTCAGCCCAGATTCAATAGGTACCAGCACCTTCAAGCTAAGGTCTGAAATTCAAAGCTGGTGTATCCCTCTCCACCTCTGCTTCCACTGCTGGACCCCGGCTCCAGTCCTCATCTAAACTTTGTCACAGATATTCTGATTAATCTCTTGATCACCTTGCTTCCTCAAATCCCCTATACCCTTCCACTTCATATTCTCACGCCAAAGTTAACTTCCTACATCACAACTCGGCTTCTGTTTCTCTTTCATGGCTGGTGGTGTTTTGAAACAGCATTTTGCTCTGCCACCCAGGCTGGAGTACAGAGACATCGTCTGGGCTCACTGCCGCCTTCACCTCCTGGGCTCCATCCATCCTCCTACCTCAGCCTCCTGAGTAGCTGACACTATAGACACTGTAGCCTGGGTAATTTTTGTATTTTTAGTAGAGACAGGGTTTCACCACATTGTCCAGAGTAGTCTCAACTTCCCGGGCTCTCCTCTACCTCCCAAAGTGCTGGAATTACAGGGGTGAGCCACCATTCCTGGACTGTTTCTCTATTTCTTTTAAATATAAATAATAGGTTTTCTTTGATATGGTGATAGAGACCTAAAATCATAATTTCTGGTTATGTTCAGAATTAAGTTAGAATATTTTCCTCTTATATGCCACTCTTCACAATCACCCTACTCTCCTTCAGAAATTTGATGAGCTTCCCATGACTCTAGCAATGCTTGTATTCCAGGCACACCTGACAACTCCTTGCTCAGATTACTCTTCTGGAATGAGATGAAGTAGGAACAAATATTCGCTCTTTCCCAATCAATTGCTACACATGCTGATTTATGAGTCTTTATTTGTTCCTTTTACGGAATGTACACCCTCCACTCTAAGACTCCAACTCTAACCATCCTTGAACACCTATGAAACATCATCTGTATTAGAAAACTTCCCAGCCAGATCCAGAAGCCTTTGCAGTGACCTGACTCACATTCACGCAAAGCTCCAGAACAAGACCAAGCTGGCGGTTTTAGAAGGAGACGCTCTGATGAGTCATGCCTTAAGAGAGCCTAGTAGGAAATCACGGTTGTCATCCACACTGCCTCTATCACTGACGTCTTCAGTGTCACTCACAGGCTCTCACGAACGTCAATGTGAAAGGTAGAGTAGCCTGGGGAGGAGAGGGAGCAATGTGGAAAAAATGAGAATCAGAAAGAAGAACAGGACGGAAATAGAAGTTTCTCCACTGAACAGCTGCTGTCCTCTGAGCCAAGTGCCTTTGCTGATCACTACCGACTAAGGAATTCAAGACTGCTCACCTTAGCTGTTTGTTTGTTTGTTTGTTTGTTTGTTTGTTTGTTTGTTTCCGAGACAGAGTCTTGCTCTGTGGACAGGCTGGAGTGCAGTGACACAATCTCGGCTCACTGCAACCTCCGCCTCCTGGCTTCAAGCGGTTCTTCCGCTTCAGCTTCCAGAGTAGCTGGGACTACAGGTGCGCACCACGACACCACCTAATTTTTTTGCATTTTTAGTAGAGACGGGGTTTCTCTGTGTTGACCAGGATGGTCTCAATCTCTTGACCTCGTGATCCGCCCGCCTCGGCCTCCCAAAGTGCTGGGATTACAGGCGTGAGCCACCACTCCTGGCCTAGTTTTTCAGATGATAAAACTAGGGCTGGGAGCCAGCAAGTAACTTGTGCAAGACCCCACAGGTAAGGAAGTAAGTAGGAGAGTCAGACTTTAAACTCACTGTTGTGTGACTCCAAAGGCTGTGGAAGCTTTTTCAACTGTGGCCCCAATCAAAATTCAACTAAATTCCAACTTCATACTCATGATATCCAGCCACCCCTTGGCTCCCTGGGCCAGAATCAGACCTCCCAGGTGCCACCACAGTCGTCATTTTGAACCTGGTGTGCAGGCTGATAACATTCAGAACCCTCCTGCTCATCTGAAAGATGAAGTCCTCCCGGGAGAGCTGGCACAGCTGGTTCACAGAGGTCTGTCAGGACAGAGTCACCCAGCACACGCCTTCCCACAGTATTTTCTGAACAATAAGAGTTTCCCAGGATACAGAATAGGATCTCTCCGGCTCACCACAGGGCCTGTGATTACACAGCCGTTTCCAGCCAGGTGCCCAAAGTGAACCTCACTCCACCCTCATCCCTTAAGTGCTTGGTGGTCTTCCCGAATTGTGGCTTTCTGACCTACTTTAAATTCAGGCACCTTTTTAAAAAAGGAATCTTGCCATGTGGTCTCACCCTCTGATTCCCAGAGCCCATTCTCTTCAGCACCACAGCACCTCAACCTCCGACCTGGCCCTCCACATTCAGGCTACTTGAACACCTTTTCTAAAGCAACCAACTGCTTTTGGGTCTCCAGCATCATGTCAAAAAAAAAATCCTTTCCAGTTTCTACTTACCCATAACCTCGAAGTACCCCTACAGTGCAAAGTAACCGGTTTTTCATTTCAATTCTTACTCTGCATAGATCCCAACAGGGGATACGGAATGACAGGGGGAGTGTCAGAGGTATCTGTTTCCTAAAACCATTATCACTCCTAGGCTTAGAAAATACTTCACAATATTGGTCAGTTCCCCCTTGAAGGTAAACTAACTCCGTATTTTGTCTATCACTAGATTAATTTTTGAAAAGATGAGGCTGTCTCTCCAGAAACTTAAATTGCACAGAGGCTTTATAAGGGACCAAGAATACAAAATAAGTAAATAAAAATGATCCTTTGCCCAGGAAATTCCTTCCTTCTTCAAGGGAAGACACTCTGGAGCTTTGCTTCCTTACAGCTCAGAGGATGCTGCAAAGGTCCTCCCAGTGCAGGTGTTACCAGCAGAGGGCACACTCCCTCCCCAGTCCTCAACAAGGCTCCACGTGAAATGTCAGGGCAGGGTTTGGAATGCTAAGTAGAAAGAAGGTTTATCACCCCTGCCCTTTACATAACTGGGTAAACAGAGTCACAACCAGAATTGGAAGCAGCTTGCCCAGGGAACACATAATCAGAAAAAGTGTGTGGGTATACAGAATCTCCCCAAATCCACTATTTGTTCACTGACTCCAGGGATGGTCCTTGAGAAAACGTTTTATTAGTCTTCAACAAAAGGAGAAAAATACCAGCAATTGCATGTATTAAGAGTGTATATTGCCTATATACAACTGTGAATGTGTGTGTGTGTCCTGAACTCCTCCACTGCCCTTTTGTACCTAATGACTGGGACTGTCCATATATTCTCACAGTATAGCCCCCTGATTTTTTTAGATTTTGAATGACCTGTCTTTAATGGTATCAATGAAAAATCATAATTTTTCAATTCCCTCCCTTCCTTCTTTCTCCTTCCTTCCTTCCTTCCTTCCTTTTCTCCTTCCTTCCTCTGTTACTTGGCAAAATATAAAGTGATAATCCTAGGTCCTTTTCCAAAATTAAAGTGTACACACACACACACACACACACACACACATACACGTCCACAAAACCCAAAAGTCTAGAAACTCTTCCTCTCTAGAACCCAAATGTTCATTTATTTTTATTTTTGTGTTTTCCCCATGGCTATAGTATGGCTCAATCTCAGCCAGAGCCCAGAAGAATGCACCCCAAGTGTGTTATAAGCACTGCACTTGGGAGTGGGGAGTGGGGCACGTAGATTTATGCACGTGGTTGGGGCCCCTTAGGGGTACTTCGTGATACTGACAGCTTGCTTTTCGTGGGCAGGTAATAAAGTCCTGTTCGGAACCTGTGTCCAAGCCAGTGTGCCAGGCTTCATCCACACCAGCAGCATAGAGGTGGCCGGGCCCAGCTCCTACACTGAGATCATCCAGAATGGCCACCAACAAGACCCTTTGGAAAGCACATGGTCTGCTCCACACCCATACAGCAAAAAGCTTGCTGAGAAGGCTGTGCTGACAGCTAATGGGTGGACTCTGAAAAACAGTGGTACATTGTACACTTGTGCCTTAAGGCCCATGTATATCTATGGGGAATGAAGCCCAATCCTTTCTGCCATTACAGATAAAGCCCCATTACAATGGGATCCTGTCAAGTGCCAGCAGGTTCTCCACAGTCGACACAGTGTATCCTGCAATGTGACCTGAGCCCATATTCTGGCCTTGTGGGCCCTACTAGACCCCAAGAAGACCCCAAGCATCCGAGGACAGTTCTACTACATCTCAGATGACATGTCTCACCAAAGCTATGATAGCGTTAATTACACCCTTAACAAAGAGTTCGGCCTCTGCCTTGATTCCAGATGGAGCCCTCCTTTAGCCCTGATATGCTGGATTGGCTTCCTACAGGAAGTAGTGAGCTTCCTGCTCAGCCCAATTTATACCTGTCAACCCCCCTTCAACCTCTACACAGTGACATTGACAAATAGCGTGTTCATCTTCTCTTACAAGAAGGCTCAGCAAGATCTGGCACATAAGCCGCTCTACAGCTGGGAGGAAGCCAAGCAGGACATCATGGAGTGAGTTGGTTCTCTTGAGGACCAGCACAAGGAGACCCAGACGTCTAAGACTCAGTGATTTAAGGATGAAAGACAAGTGCATGTGGGTATTGTTAGGTGATGTCATCAAGCTCCACTTTCCTGGATTCATACAGAAGGTGAAAAAGACACAAGCCCAGGTCCTACTGCCTCCCTTTCACACAATGGCCAAATTACTGTCTTCCTCTGGTCTTCAAAATCTGTGCAGTCACTGGTCCAGCCAGAAGCTTTCTGTCCTAACCATATACCAGAGGACAGACAATGGGATTTGCAGTTACCAAATATCAGTGGCTAATTCTGAACAATTTGGGGTCTCTTTTAACTTGAAGGTCTCTTGACTACTAGAGCTTCATTTCCCCTATTAAATGAGAAAGAATTTCTTTTTTTAATCTCTTATTTCTTCACACAGTTCAATGAAGTGAGCAATAAGTGTTTTAATGCTTAACCTGGAGGGAGACATGGGTTATGTTATTACCTACTTTCTTCCTTTCCCTTTCATTTTCATATACTGTCATCTCCAATTTAGAAGAGTACCATGAATCCAGGGTTTGGGGATGAGCAGAGCAGCGGGAAGATCAGGAAGGGTGAAGACTGAATAAGCTCTACTATGTTTCAGACATGTATAAAATGACCTACATATGTCATATATTACCTTATTTAATACTCATCAGAAACTTCTGAGGTGGGGCGACTATTTCCATCTTATCAGTGGGGACACTTGTCCACAGTCACCCTAACTGATTAGTGGCTAGGCCTGCTACCAGAGGGTCAGCCTTGAAAGTCCTTATCTTTCCACCAAATCATGCAGCCTGAACCTGTCTTGCCAGTGGTGCAGCCTAGCCCTGGAGCATGGGGCGCCATCCCTTGAGAGAGCCCCCGCTCCCTTGGGTTACCTTCTCGCCCAATTCCATGCAGGAGACTCTAGAACCCAGGAGAAGCCCTGAGGGGCACCTGAAAAGGTTTGCATGCCTCACCAAATGGCCCTGAGTGGGCGAGAGAGATGCAAAAATGCATCCAGCCTCCACCAGCTTCAGTGCCAATTTCTTTGAAGGTCGCTGCAACACACATGGCTATATGAGTGATGGCAATTCTGGTTATTCGTAACCCTGCTTTTCACCTTTTCAGATCACCCAATGAAGCCACACCGTGGGCTCCTGGGCAAGTAAACAGAAGAAGGGTAAGCTTCCCCTAAAATATACCTCCTATTCAGCTCAAAAAGCAGAAGTCTACTATCCCACACCCCCAGATTTAACTGCCTCTCCCCTCTTTTTTATCCTCCTTCTTTCCCTTAAACCAAATCCTCTCTTCCTTTATTCTTCCATCTCCTTGGCTTCTCCTTCCCTGCATCTCCCGTGTAATCACTGGCTCTTGCATTCTTCTCAATTTCCCTGAGGAGAGAAGGCCAATCAAGACAAGTTTGGGGACTTCGATGATGACATAGTCACTAACAACCAAAGAAGCAATGGTCAAAAGAAATACTGTCAGGGGCGTCAGGGACAGAGCTGAACTGAAGCAGGTAAGGAGGTTGCTGTGGGTCCAGAGTGTGGGGAGGGGAAGCTGTCTCCTTCTGGAAATGTGTGTGCATCACAGAAACCATGAGAGTCACACCCAACGTCAAGATGACTTCTTTCTTACAGGAAAGAAGTCAGGAAATTTACAGATTATTAATCAGCTGAATTCGATTATCACAACAGAGACAGTTTCAGAGTTCATTCTGAAGGGAAGAAGGAAGAACATTCCAGCCCAAATGAACAGGTTTCTGCCACCTCGAAGCAGCAAGGGACAGACGATCAGCACCAGCATCAGGGTGGAGAGGCCCTAGGCAGTGAGGTAAAGTGAAAAAGGGAACACCTTCCTGCCCCATCCACTGCACACAACACAAGAGCCAGCACCTGTCCAGCTCTTGTAAGGCATGCATGCCATCCATATGTCTGTGACAGATAGCATGGGAAGAAAAGGAGCTAGTGAAATCTGGGACAAGAGCCCTTCCCTCTGGCATTTCAACCTAGTGAAACCCCACATCTATGGACCAATGAGGGCAATTTTCACAGAGAAGCGATGGGAAAGGTCATATCTCCAATGAGCAGTGAGGGGTGATCACAGAAAGAGAGGAAGAAATCGGATGGGCCAGCATTCCCAACTGAACAAGCATAAAGGCCTCAGAGTGTTGTGACGAATAAAACATACCATCCCTTCTTACAGCTGAGGGTGCCAGGCTGGCACAACACCAAGCAAGCCTCACTGAACCTCCTGTGATGTACCACACAGGGGTAGCAAGTCTCAGAGGGAAGAACAAGGAAGCCTGACCCAGTGACAATATTTGGGTCCCTTTTCTCCACCTAGGTGGCTCTGCAAGTTACCTGGCAAAGGAGTGAATGAAAACACAGCAAAGTGCTCAGCCACCAGCTTAAGGGCCAGGCGTCTATGAGTACAGAGAATGGAGCTGAGCTGAAGTCACTGGCAAAAGCAACAGGAGCCCGTGGGCTTGAATGAGGCCTTGAATTCCTGGGTTCAGGCAGGGGACATACCCTGGGCAACGGTGCAGAAGAAAGCGAGAGACAAGAGGTCCCCCGCCTGCTGGGAAGTGCGTACAGAGGGCAAATGAGGAACTTGGGTAGGATTTCAACACACAGGAATTGCAAGTAAAAGTATTCCAGACTCAGGTTTCCACCACCTGACGGCCAGGCTCTGAGGGCCCGGATGGGGCCAGAAACCCGTGATGGCCTGCTGAGAACTGGCGGGAAAGCATCCAGGGGCCAACTCTTATGTGAAACCTCTTGATTTCTAAATATTAGTGACTAACTGTAAATTTTAAAAAGCAGTGTGAAGACCAGCTGCAAGAGAGGAGCGCGTGGGCTAGTGTTCAAACTGTGTGTGTGATATCTCATTCCTTGAAAAGTAGGTGGTGACGCATATTCTCGCTCATAGGCGGGTGATGAAAAATGAGAACACATGGACACAGGGAAGGGAGTACTACACACTGGGGTCTACTGGGGGGAATAGCGGAGGGACAGTGGGGGGGGCGGGGGAGGGATCGCCTGGGGAGAAATGCCAAATATGGGTGAAGGGGAAGAAGGCAGCAAAACACACTGCCATGTGTGTACCTATGCAACTATCTTGCAAGTTCTGCACATGTACCCCAAAACCTAAAATGCAATTTAAAAAAAAAGTAGGTGGTGACGCGTCAGCAGCAAATCTGTTCCTTCTTGGTGATGAGTCCTAAATATACATTGTTATATCATATTCTCAGCTTTTCTGTATGTTTAAAACAGGTTATAATTTTTTTAATAAATTAAGTTTGGTGGGGGAAAATACGCAAACTAACAAAACACATTTACAGGCTGCCCCAGGATTCAGTCCTCTGATTTTCCATTTCTGCTCCCAATCTAGTGGTCCAGTGGGGCAGATAAAATACAAGACGTGCGAGGTGCTGTGCCCAGTAAATGTGCAGAGTGCCACGGGAAAGGACAGTGCTTCCGGAGGATTCATTTCCCTGGGATCCATGGGGTCCTTGCGTTTGGGCTGGATAGCCAACGATGGGTAGGATTTCAACACACAGGAATGCGAGTGAAAGTGTTCCAGGCAGAGGCAAGGCAGTCTGCAAAGACCCAGGTGGGAATCGGGTCAGTTTTAGGCAACAATGAGACCAGACCAGAAAGTGCAAGGTCAGGGGAGAGGTGGAAGATCGACCTGAAAAGACATGGTGGCAAAGACCAGGATCGCTCGGGGTCACCCCTGGAGAAACCCTGTCTGGTTCCATCATTGCCCTCAGAGTAGTTCTGTGCCTTCTGAAAGATGACTTAAGTTATCTTTAAGTTATTTCAGTTACTTTAAGTTACTTCAGTTACCTTCAGTTACATTCAGTTACTTCACACATAGCATGCCTCATCTTCTCAAAAATTGGACTCTAAGGGTAAAGAACGTCTCCTCTAGCAATGAATATTGATGCTGATGCTAAAAGCTGGGATGTCATTCACTGTGCAACGAGAATTGTTCAGCTGTCCCTGGAAGATCACATTGGCTGTATTTTGTAGGATGGACTGAGAGAGGTGGAGAGGATACTTCAAGAATCTAGGTAAGAAATGAAGGCCTGATTTCTGTGTTGGTAACAAAATGGAATACAGGGGCAACTGAGGCAGGCCTGAGGCAGAATGGCCGCTGGTTTAGACAGGACTGGGTGTGGGCACGGAACTCTCATGTACCCACTGTCTCAAGCCAGAAGCCCGATGGCAGCCCCACGCTCCTCCCACCATCATTCAGAGCTACCAACTTTACTCCAAAGCACCTCTTGAACGTGTCCTCTCCCTCCTTGGTGACCTCATTCCTCCCTTCACCTGCCACAGGCCTCCCTGTCTTGGAGGGTCCCCCGTGAAGCCCATCCGCAGTAGTGTCGCCAGGGTTGTCCCCCAAACTCCTCTCACCTCCTCACTCCCGTCCTTCAAACCAACCGCTGGGTGGAGCCCCAGGACTGTCAGGATGAGCCCGGGACCTCCGCAGAACACACAGGGCCTCTGAAGCCCTGGGCCCTGCCTGGCTCTCCAGACCAATTCTCACCAATCCCTGCCCTGTCCCCAGATGCTTCCACTTTGTGCCTCAGCGACTTTCCAAAACTCAGGGCTCCTGCCTGCAGCATGCTTTTCCATCCCCCCAGGCTGGGGCAGGGCGTTCCTTCCACTTAGAGGGCGCCCAGTTCCCCTGCCAGCACCTCCTTCCCGGCTCCTTATTCACCGTCTGAAGCCTCTCATTTTACAGCCTCACTGCCTTGTGCATATCTAGTTGCACTGCCTTTAATATTTCCTGTTCCCCACCCCTACACTGCCACGTTCTGAGGACAGTCACTCACCATATCATCTTTTTGTCCCCAGTGTCTGAGGCAAAATAGACACATGGGTGATGAGGGAGAGAGAGGCTGAATGGAAGGATGGATAGATGAATGGATGGATGGAGGGATGGAGGGATAGAGGGATGGATGGATAGTTGGATGGATGGATGGATGAATGGGTGGATGGATAGATGGATGTATCGATGGATGGATGGTTGGATGGGTGAATGGGTGGATGGATAGATGGAAGCATCAATGGATGGATGGATGGATGGATGAATGGATGAATGGATGGGTGAATGGGTGGATGGATAGATGGATGCATAGATGGTTGGATGGATGGATAGATGGATGGATGGATGGATGGATGGACAAAACACAAGCAAACTCAACTGCTAGGATGGAAAGAGGAGGGGATGGGGAGTCAGGGAGCAGAATGCTTTGAGTGACAAAGCAAGAGAGAATGCACGGATGACTTTTTAAGGGACTAAGGACTATGAACCTGAAGAAGCTGGACCGTCATGAAGAGAGCCGGGAGAAAGAGAAAGTGCATGGCGGGGTGAGGGGCTGAGAATGCACTCGTGTGTGATATGAAGAGTGAATGCAGGAGTGAGAGGCTACGAGCAGGGACAGGGAACGGCTGATGAAGGCGCAAGCCCGGGTGCCGCAGTTGTAAAGGGACTGGGAATTAGGTTCAAAACCTGAAATGGTGCAAGGCCCAGAGCATTTTTATACTGTAGAAAAAGGAAAATCTGCTTTTAAAAGTTAAATTCAGAAGAGAATCTCCCACTCAGGTGACACAGGGGAGGATCACTCAACTTCTCAGGCTACATGTGCTTCTTAAGACATCAGGAGACTCTGGTGGAAATTTGGAGGGAATTCTTTTCCTTTATCATGGCCCAAGATCCCACCCAAGGCTAATGAGCAGGGAATGGAGTCAGTGTTCTAAGGCATGAGAGGTTCACTATGAGGAAGTGGAGGGGGAAGGCTGGGTGAACAGAAGAAAGTGACTTGGCCAGTCTGTCTCTGAAGGCAGGGGTGCTAGGGTCATCTTCAGACTCCAAAACAGTCAGGAATCTGCTCTGGAAACCTGAAGCTCCCTACTGAACAGCATAATCTTTCCTCAAGAAACGGAAGAACCAGCACTGGTGAGGTCAGCCCTTCTTGCCCTTCTTCCCAAAGAGGTACTGGTGACAGAGGGGTGGGTGTGAGGTGGGCTGTGGGACTACTGTCATCCTAGCCTGAATCCTGGCCACTGAGGTAGAAAACCCTTCTCATGATCCTGGCCCTAACTCCCTCCTACATCAGCTGGAGTCTGTCAAATCCCCAGCGTAGCTCTGAGCTGGGCAGTTCCATGGGCACACGGCCCGTGCTGTCACACAGGGTCTTTTCTTGGCTTAAGGGGCTGCCATGAGATCTCACATTTCATTTTGCACTGATTCCTGTAAAATACACAGGCAGTCCTGATTATGAGAACTTCTTTCAGCAGCGGGCAAAACAGCTATTGCTGACCTATGGTGGGTAAATGGAAAAGGCTCCCTGGCTCCTCCAGGGCAGATCAACGTCTTTGTGGCGTTCAGATTTTAGAGCTAAAGAGAGCTTCATCAGCCATGGTGAGGCACACCTGTAGTCCCAGCTACTGAGAGGCTGGGGGAGGATCACTTGAATCCAGGAGTTCAAGGCCAGACAAGTCCTCATCTCTAAAATTTTTAATAATTTGAAGTTAAAGAAGGATCTAGAGACCTTTACTCCAGCTTTTAACTATCGGCTCCTTTTCTTCTTTCATTTTCCCAGTGAGAAAACTGAGGCCTAGTGGTGACCTAGTATTTGCTACCTTTAAGGTGAAAAGGAGGGTGTAGGCATAGAGAAGTAGGAGGTCGCCCTACCAACATAGTTATGAAGGGGGAAAAAGACTGGGATGGAGACATTTGAAAAGAGGCCAGGGGACAGGTTTAATGAGAAGTCAGCTAAGCATCTGTCTTGCCCATACAGCCCAACCTCCCATCTGAACATCCACCTGGGGGATGAAGGTTCTGCATGCATGGAGACAGGCAGGTGCCTCACGGTATGGAAATAAAAGAAGTTGGGAGTGAGAGGGACTAAGGAAAGGGAGAGAGGCGGGCAAAAAGAAGCAAGTATTCTTTCATTTTAGAAGCAGAATATTTCCGCAAATGAGAGTGAAGGGTGCAAATCCTGGGTGCTCATTTCACTTTTGTAATTGAAGTTAAGCAAAACTCTTCACCATTCTGGGTCTGTTCCCTTTTCAGCAAAATGAAGGTTACGGCTCATTTCTAAGGTCTGTTGCCAGTGACACTGGGCTATAAAAGTGTGAGATGATTTGCCTCTTCTGGCCCTGCACACTTTTGCAGCTAAACTTTATAATAACACAAGTCTCTAAGTGCTTATTTGTTTGTGTGAAGCCAAAGCTGTTTGAGAAAGTGGTTTCCTTGGCTCTGGCACCTGGCATCTGGCACCTCACTGGGAAACTGACATCATACCTATCATAGGATTGCAAAGGATCAGGAAGCGGGGCCAAGTAGCAATGGATTCCCTCCCTCCTGATATCTAGTGACCGGTAAACTGCAGAATTTAGAGCTGAATTAAATACGGCCTTTTGTCTTTGCATTAAGCCGCGGATGTTTCCCAAGTTGGTTTTAAAACTCTTAGACAATCACTAGACATTAAAGTGGGCAGAGCCAATAGAGACAGTACCTCAGAAGAGGAAATAGAAACCCAGAAAAGTCAGTGCCTTGCTCAAGACCATGGGCAGCTAATGCCAAAGCTCTGCCCTGCACACTCCCCACACAGTGCACGCTCTGCCCTGCACACTCCCCACACAGCTCACCCTCAAAGGGAAAGCAGAACGGGCTCCTTCTTTCTTCCTGTTCTGAGGAAAGGGAGGCCATGCCCTCTCTCTCCCTCATCACCCTGCCCCAGAAGCTGGAAACCCTAGAGGACACAGTCCACATGCACAGCAACTGCCTCCCTCCTTCCAGGCTCCCAGGGGCTATGATACTGGACTTTAGGATGCCCCCCAGCAGCCCCTTCTCTGCAGCACTGGGAACAACCATCCAGTAACCACCGGGCCTCCCAGCATTCACAGCAGCCCCTGAATCTTACAAGAGCCTTCCTGTTTGTCATTTTGATTTCCCACACCTCACACCTGCATCTTTCCACTGCACAGATGAGGCCAAGAGCAAGACACCTACAGCGCTTGGTCTAGGCTGCAGCCCACTGAACAGTGGCTGTGTCAGTCCAGTGAATCTCAGGCTGTGAAGTCGCACCTGTGATTTCTACCAAATCTATCAACGTCAACACAGAAAGTAGGAGAACTACTCCAGCTGAAACCTTGAGGTGACCCTCATTTCAGACATTCGCTAATGCTTCACTTGACAAGAGAAATGTGTACCCAGATCCTTTTCCAGCCCTTTGACAAAGTGAGCTAGCTTTTCCAAGGTCACACACTGTCCCTTCTCCCACCCAACAAAGCCAGCTAAAGTGGACATTGCCTGATTTTCAGCTGTGATGGGGACTCTGCCTTATAATTTCAGAGTCCTTGACAGAGAATCTGCTTAAGGCTGAGCCTTTGGTGAATGCACAATCTTGCCCTAGCTTAACATGTGAAGCCTTGACATGAAGACGTTCCCCCGGCCCCTCCCACCCGCTGCAATCCCAGGGGCCAAATCCTTACAGTCCTACTTATAGTTGGCAAAATAATTCATCACAAGCAGGTTGGGCAGCCAGGGAACAAAATCCGCCTTCACTTTCACCTTCAATGGTGCTGGAATGTGGAAGCATCTCTACCTCTCTCATATCTATCTCCCTAGCATTGAGCGCTATGCCAAGCACATGCCCACTCGGCTGACAGGTGAACCTCAGGGGCTCTGCTCTTATTGAGACACAGCCTTGGGGCCCGGGGAAGGCCAGAACATCAAGGCAGAACCACTCCCTACTTCAGCCCTTGATGCCTTCAGAAAAGCATCTCAGTGGAGTGTCCTCAGTGAATAAAAAGAATGCATGGAACTGCTTCCAGTGAACCCCTGGTCTCCAGAAACAGGACTCTGTCAATTCCTTTACTTGTGCTGAACATCCT
>CM052659.1:110240878-110262655 GCA_028533165.1 Leontopithecus rosalia
ACTGGCCTGGGAAAATGTGGCACATATACACCATGGAATATTATGCAGCAATCAAAAATGATGAGTTCGTGTCCTTTGTAGGGACATGGATGAATCTGGAGAACATCATTCTCAGCAAATTGACACAAGAACAGAAAAGGAAACACCATATATACTCACTCATAGGCGGGTGATGAACAATGGGAACACATGGACATGGGGAGGGGAGCACCACACACTGAGGTCTATTGGGGGAAATAGGGGAGGGGCAGCGGGGGGCGGAGCAGGGGAGGGATGGCATGGGGAGAAATGCCAAATATGGGTGAGGGGGCAGAAGGCAGCAAAACACACTGCCACGTGTGTACCTATGCAACTATCTTGCATGTTCTGCACATTTACCCCAAATCCTAAAATGCAATAAAAATTTAAAAAATAAAAAAATAAAAAAATAAAAAAAATATTTCAAAAAGACCACTGGTTGTTATAGTGAACTTGCTGGAAATGGAAATAAAAAATATATACTAAAAAAAAGGAAGCTTTATGATTTAGTCTGTTCATGGTAGTATAACAAAATATATCAGATTGCAAAATTTACAAATAAGAAGAACTTATTTCTCATGTTCCAGAGGCTGGGGAGTGCATGATCAAGGTGTCAGTAGGTTCCATGTCTGGTGAGAGTCCAGGGTTTACTTCCAAAATGCATGTTACTGCTGCATTGTCTGCAAAAGATAGGCACTGTGTTTTCTCGAGGCAGAAGAATGGAAGGGGTCAGCTAGTTTCCTGAAGCCCCTTCATAAGGTCACTAATTCCATTCACGAGGCCCTTGTCTTGATATGTTAATCACTTCCTAAAGGATCCACCTCTAAACACTATCACACTGGAAATAAGTTTCACCATATGAATTTGGAGGGAACACATTCAGACCATACAGTTTCACAAGACCAAGAAGGAATGTAGGACAAGGGTAATCTTGATATACCCTAACTCATGCATTGCCGCAAGGGACTTTGGAAATATATTTTACTTTGAGTCACACAGCAAAAACCAGAGACAAGAAAGAACAGAGGAGCAAAGGAAAGCCTAAAATATTCATTGTCATGACCTAGGATGTTACAGGATTTTATGGCACTTTGGCTAATGTCTATTCTGTGCAATGTAATGACCGACCTCCAAGAAAAGTAGCAGAAAGAAAGTTTTCAGATCAGAGTTTCAGGGACCCTGGAAACAAATTAATATGACTAGTCTAGTTCTTCACCAGTAAATGAGAAAGGAGATATCTTTATTTTGTTCATATTGGATAGTTTTAGTAGATAGACGGAGGCTTTCTCAATAAAGTACTACAGAGGCTGGGTGCAGTGGCTCAAGCCTGTAATCCCAGCACTTCGGGAGACTGAGGCAGGTGGATCACGAGGTCAAGAGATCGAGACCATCCTGGTCAACATGGTGAAACCCCGTCTCTACTCAAAATACAAAAAATTAGCTGGGCATGGTGGTGTGTGCCTGTAATCCCAGCTACTCAGGAGGCTGAGGCAGGAGAATTGTCTGAACCCAGGAGGCGGAGGTTGCGGTGAGCCTAGATCGCACCATTGCACTCCAGCCTGGGTAACAAGAGCAAAACTCCATCTCAAAAAAAAAAAAAAGTACTACAGAGGTAAACAAATGGCAGAGATTACAGTCTAAGAAATCTTCTCTTATCCAGGGGTCTTCAAAAACATGAGACTCATGAGGGATGTCCCACCAGCCACATCTCATAGCATGTGACCAAACCTAGCAGACTTTGCTCTCCTCTGGGCTGCTCCCGTCATACCCTTGTCTTTCATCAGGAATCAGCCTCACAGACAGTGAGACTTGCTGCCCTATTTTGAACTGCACCCTCTGGAATTTCACTTCTAGATCATAGAACTATTTTTTAGTTACTACCTTTCTCAGGCCCCTTCCGTTTGTGTTAAATTTATAACTGTGGTCTCATGATTCTCCTCACATCAGAAAAGATAAGAACATTTCAGTGCTAAACTTTCTTTGTGATTAAGTAAGTAAATGAATCCTTGAAGCTAAGACTTGAAATTAGAGAAAACATAAGTAGGATAAGGTCCACCCCTCCAGACACCCAATCACAGCGTTGTAAGTCAATTTTTTTTCAGGCTTTTATACTGGTTAGTGATCAAATTGCAAAATGTCCCCAAATTCCCTTTATTACAGGGACTTCAATGCAGGCATAGTGGCCGGCTTAAGGTCATCTCTTCAACCCTTAAATCACCAGCTGAGGACTTGTGGGAGTCATTAGAGATTGGTTCGAGGTAAGAGTGGAACAAATCACGTGAGCATATGCTATTAAAGCAATGTGATATACAGACAATGACAGCTTACAAGAAAATGTAGTAGAAACTCTCTGAATACATCCACCTGGTAATAACTATGCACCTGGACACACACGTGTGTAATTTTTAAAGTTGTAACTGGGCTCAGGGGACTAGATCAAAAATTCCCAGGGAAATGAGCAAAAATATTATCAAGATAATACCAAAAGGCTGTTTGTTCTTCATTGCTCACAAACATGAGAAAGGGAATGCCCACAGTAAACTGAAGAGATGCATACAAAATCTCAGAAGGAATCTCTTAACTCCTAAAAATGTCTTACATTTGGAACGCAATCTGACACAAAGATAGGCAACAGATATGAACAGACACCCACCAAAGAAGATATATAAATTACAAGAAAGCAGAAGAAAAGATACTCAACATCATGTGTCACTAGAGAATTGAGACCTAAAACAAAAATGAGATACCACTACACACCCATTAGATGGTGAAAATCCTTGATACTGACAACACCGAATGCTAGCAAGAATGTGGAGCATCAGGAACGCTCATCCATTGCTTAAAATGCAAAATGGTACAGACACTTTGCAAGGAAGTTTGACATTCTCTTTTGAAACTAAACATGTTCTTACCATATGATCCAGCAATCATGCTTCATTGTCTTTACACACAAAAAAAATGGAAACTTATGTCCACACAAAAACCTACTTTTGGCTTAGATCTTTATAGCAGTTTTATTCATGATTATCAAAATTCGGAAGCAGTCAATTTGCCCTTCAATAGTTTAATGGATAATGAAATATTATTCAGTGCTAAAAGAAAAAAAAAGAACTTTCAAGCCATAAAAACACATAGAGGAAACTTAAATGTATACTACTAAATTCAAGAAGTTGACATGAACAGGCTACATGTAGTGTGATTCCAACCATGTGACATTCCAGTAAAGGCAAAACCTTGGAGACAGTAGATCAATAGCTGTCAGAGTCAGGGTGCACAGAGGGATGAATAGGCAGAGCACAGATTTTTTAGGGCAAATGACACTGAAATGGTGGTTACATATCTGTCTACATTTGTCAAAACTCAGAGAATGTGCAAGACCAAGAGTCAACTGTGGACTCAGAGTGATAAAGATGTGTCAATGCAGGTCAATAATTGCAATAAAGGTACCATGTGGTGCAGGATGTTGATAGTGGGGAGGCTGCGTATGTGTGGGGGTGGGAGTATATGACAATTCTCTGCAGTTTCCTCAATTGTGATGTGAAGCTAAAACTATCACAGAAAATAAAGTTCATTTTACAAATTAAATGAGATAGTATACGTAAAGCAGCTGATACATAGGAAAGGACTCAATTAATATATTAGAGCTCATATGTAGAGCTTTCTATGTGCAAGGAGGTGTCCCATATGACCTCTTGGTCTGATCTCAATGGATTATTCCTTTAAATAAATATCTGGAATGGACTTGCTGGGTAGAGTGTGTGAAAGTTTAAAATATTTTGTCAGATACTCACCAGATATTTGTGTCAACTTACACTTCCACAAATAACATGCCTGTCTCTCCCCACATCTTCACCCACACTTAGTAACTTCAGAGAATCTAATATTAATATTTATTGAATCACTGGTAGTTTTCAAACTGAGTTTAATAAAGAGCTAATGTTCTTCATAATGCAAGAGAAATCCCCAAGAAAAGAAAGCAGTTTGTTAAAAGTATGACAGTCTACCTTTCCTTTTCTTTTCTTTCTTTTTGACCTCTGAACTTTTTATTGGCCTTCTGCTCCCCAAAGCGTCCCCTGCTTCTTCTGGCCTAATGTCTCAGAACTTTGGTGTCGTTGGTCTCAGTCACCACTTTGCCATCTACTCTCCGGTGGGTGGTCATCTTTTGGATGGTTTGCATGGAGTTGCTGCTGTCCAAGGCATCGCTAAGACTGAAGTCCTCGCCATCTTCCAGCAGGTGGCGGTAGGTGGCGATCTCAGCCTCCAGCTTGACCTTGACGTTCAGCAGAGCCTCGTACTCCTGGGCCTGGCGCTGTCCCTCTGCCCGGGTCTGTGCCAGCTCTGACTCCAGGTGCAGCAGGATCCCGTTGAGCTGCTCCACCTGCAAGGCATAGCGGGCCTCCACCTCCCTCAGGCTGTTCTCCAAGCTGATCTTCGTATTTCTCATGGAGTCCAGGTCGATCTCCGAGGACTGGACTGTACATCTCAGCTCTGTGAGCGTCATCTCAGCAGCTTCAACCTCAGTGGACTGTGTGATGACTACTATGGTGCTCTCCTCAATCAGCTGAGTCCAGTACTTGCCCAGCTCCTCTCGGTTCTTCTGAGACAGCTGGTCATATTGAGCCTGGATTTCTGCCATGATCTTAGCGAGGTCCTGAGATTTGGGGGCATCTACCTCCACGGTCAACCCAGAGCTGGCAATCTGGGCTTGTAGGCCGTTTGCTTCCTCTTCATGGTTCTTCTTCATGAAGAGCAGATCCTCCTGGAGAGCCTCAATCTCTGTCTCCAGCTGCAGCCGAGTGACATCGGTGTCATCGACGACCTTGCGGAGACCATGGATGTCACTCTCCACAGACTGGCGCATGGCCAGCTCTATCTCATACTTAGTCATCAGCAGCAAGACGAGCATTGTCAATCCGCAGAACGATGCGGGCATTGTCCACAGTATTTGCGAAGATCCGAGCCCTCAGGTCCTCAATGGTTTTGAAGTAATGGCCCCAGTCTCTGACCTGGGGTCCCTTCTTCTCCAGGTGCTCCCGGATTTTGCTCTCCAGCTTCCGGTTCTCGGTCTCCAGGCTCCTGACTCTGTCCAGGTAGGAGGCCAGGTAGTCGTTCGGGCTTTGCATGGTCTCCTTCTCATTCTGGATGCCTCCCATTCCTGCCAGACCCCTGGCCATCCCCGCGGCAGGGCCTCCGACCCCCATGCCGCTCTGGAAGCTGGCAGAGCGCATCCCGGAGATGCAGGAGACGCAGGAACCAGAGTCCTCGGTGCCTGCATAGACGCTGGCCACACTGCTGAAGGGCTGGACATTGTAGCTGGGCACCCGGATGGAGCCCATGGACCGGTAGTTGGTGGAGAAGGTGGAGCAAGTGGTGAAGCTCATGGTGCCCGGGGAGGAGAGCCAGAGGATAGGACTCAGGCTTTGCTGATGACCTATCTTTTCTTTTCTTAAACGTTGGAGTTCCAAGCGCTCTTGATTGGAACAAAGTTCCGATTTCATCTGAAGACTCAACTGGGGAAATATCTACTTTCAAGCTTACTTACATAGTTGTTGGAAAATTCACTTCCTCGAAGCTTATTGGACTCAGAGCCTCGGTTCCCCTTTGACTGTTGGCTGCCCTCAGATCATTGCTAAATTGTCCTCTCCAGCATGGCGGCTTGCTTCATCCAGCCCAGAGAGAAAGAGGAAGTGTAAAACCAGATGGAAGTCACTACCTTTTCTAAACTAATCATGGAAGTAACATTCATTTTGGTCTAATTATACTGATTAAAAGCAAGTTGCTATGTTCAGCCCACACACAAGGGAATGAATTGCAGGAAGTAGAAATCAATGGAGTCACCTTAGAGGCTGACTACCATATCATTGACAGACTCGGGAGGAAATAATTGAGTGACATCTATGTGACCTCCCCCAAGAAATAATTGACAAAGAGAGAATTCAGTAGGAGATGAAAATCAGATTTTGCTAAAGCCTTCTTCTCTCTCACTTTGAAGGTTTGGCTTGGAAAGACAGCCAAGTTGAGTTCATATGAACCAAAAGCTCTGGCTCTAGTTCTCCCTGTATGGCGGAGGGAAGCTCCATTGTTCCTTACTTCTGAAAACTGGCTCTTCAAGTACCCCTCAAATACCTGGGCTCCGACGCATACTCGTGCTTTAGATAAGAAGGAAATTGCTTCTCCTTGGCAAACACTTTGGCCTGGGCATGATCCCAGCCTCTCATTAGTATAGGAAACTTTCCAGTAGTTTCATTTTTGTGGTCACTGTTCTCTTCTGTTACCTTCTATGTATTAGTCCATAGGCACTACGCCTCAAAAGCACTAAGACATTCTAGAGTCCTTGATTGCTCACTCATCCTTCCATTCATTCATTCAATAAACATGTATTAAGTTCCTATGATGGGCCGGGCGCGGTGGCTCACGCCTGTAATCCCAGCACTTTGGGAGGCCGAGGCGGGTGGATCACGATGTCAACAGATCGAGACCATCCTGGTCAACATGGTGAAACCCCGTCTCTACTCAAAATACAAAAAATTAGCTGGGCACAGTGGCGCGTGCCTGTAATCCCAGCTACTCAGGAGGCTGAGGCAGGAGAATTGCCTGAACCCAGGAGGCGGAGGTTGCGGTGAGCCGAGATCTCGCCATTGCACTCCAGCCTGGGTAACAAGAGCAAAACTCCGTCTCAAAAAAAAAAAAAAGTTCCTATGATGTGTCAGATGTTGTGCAAATTCTTATAGTAGTAAAAAGATGTATGACACATAGATACTTTATTTAGTCAAACACTTAACAATGTTTGAGCACCTACTCTGTACAAGGTGCTAAAGACCAGTAAAGGAGTGAACACATGCACACGAATGTTCATTGCAGCACTGTTAAAATAGCAAAGACCTGGAACCAACCCATATGCCCATCCATGATAGACTGGACTGGGAAAATGTGGCACATATACACCATGGAATATTATGCAGCAATCAAAAACGATGAGTTCGTGTCCTTTGTAGGGACATGGATGAATCTGGAGAACATCATTCTCAGCAAACTGACACAAGAACAGAAAATGTAATACCGCATATTCTCACTCATAGGTGGGTGATGAACAACGAGAACACATGGACACAGGGAAGGGAGCACTACACACTGGGGTCTGTTGGGGGAATAGGGGAGGGGCAGCGGAGGGGGGAGCTGGGGAGGGATAGCCTGGGGAGAAATGCCAAATGTGGGTGAAGGGGAGGAAGGCAGCAAAACACACTGCCACGTGTGTACCTATGCAACTATCTTGCATGTTCTGCACATGTACCCCAAAACCTAAAATGCAATAAAAAAAGACTGGGTCTAAAACACACACACACAAAAAAAAAAAAAAAAAAAGAGTAGCCCACTTTCAGACAACACAACAAAAAGAAACTCGGGACTCCTCTGGCTGTAACACCTTTTTACTGAGATCTTCATGGCACAACTTCTTGAACAGGTGTTGTTTTTATCAATCACTCTCCACATTTTTCTTCTATTCCACGACACACAGATGAACTGTATGTTGGACTTTCCAGTTGAGCTTTCAACCCAACCGTTTGTGGAAATTGCTCTTACCAAATGATTTACAACATTGCCAAAACCAGTAATCAATTGTTTTATCTTCCTATTGCATTTCATGTGTCAGCAGCATCCAACATAGCGGACCACACTCTTCTTGAAATACTTTCTTCGCTTGACTTGCAGAAGGTCATCTCCTCCTAATTTTCCTTCTGCCCACCACCGACTCCTACTCAGTATATTTAACTGGCTCCTCTTCTGTTCAACAGTTGTTGTTTTTTTTTTCCTGTGATGAAGTTTCACTCTTTTTTACCCAGGCTGAAGTGCAGTGACGCAATCTCAGCTCACTGCAAACTCCAACTCCCGGGCTCAAGCAATTCTCTTGCCTCAGCCTTCTGAGTAGCTGGAAATACAGGCACCCACCACCACACCCAGCTAATTTTTGTACTTTTAGAAGAGACAGGATTTCACCATGTTGGCCAGACTGGTCGCGAACTCCTGACCTCAGGTGATCCACCCGCCTCGGCCTACCAAAGTGCTGGAATTACAGGCGTGAGCCACTGTGCCCAGCCCTCTGTTCCACTTCTAAATATTGATATGTTTACTCCAGGATTCAGTCCAGAAACTTTCCCTATTATCCATGAATATTTTTACCTAAGCTTATTTCATCTAGTCCTGTGCCTTTAAAGATTATTCTATGCTACTCATGTCCAACGAGACCTCTCTAGGACTCAAGCACAAGGGGTGTAATTATCCCAAAGTAACCCAGAAGTTTAGTAAGCTGGCCAAGAAGAGGGATTTTCCTTTTCCCAGTATAAATAACTGTGCCTGGTAAAGCTCTCTGTAGAATGGGTGGCTTTCTCCCCTAAGAAAAGGGAAACCCTTTGCCTGAGTCCCAAGGACTCCAAGTGCTGGGCAGTTGATTTTCCCAGACAATCTTGTGAACAGCTGGCACCTAAATCTAGATGGTTTTACACCAATAACCCATGTTTTCCTCCACTGATAAAGTTGCGTCCATGTGTTTACATGATAAAAAATGATAATAAGGGAGACTCATGTTCCTACACTGGAGTGAAGACTCCCATTGCGGTCCCAGCACTTCCTGATCATCGATGCATCAGTATAAAATAGGAGGATAGGGAAATCATGCCATCGAAATCATGCCCTCTATTCTTTTGCTATCACTAATCTTTGTGAGTTTTCCTAATACAGCATTTTTTTTTCTGAGCACATTCAGGGGACATTTTGGTGATACATGACAAGGTGGGGTTCTTTAGGCCCCTCTCTCTTCAGGGTTCTGCATGCAAACTGTGAGGAGGGGAGATTCTCAGTGTGGTGGGGGACTGAGTATAGCAGGGACTCCTGAGCAGCTGAGGGCCTCTCTTCTCCTCTCATGCTCTGCTGGGGCTGGTGGTCCAGAGGTCTTACTCCTTGGAAGCCATGTGGGTCGTGAGGTTCACCACCCTGTTGCTGTAGCCAAATTCATCATCATATCAGCAAATGAGATTGACAAAGTGGTCACTGAGGACAATGCCAGTCCCGGGATCAAAGGTGGAAGAGTGGGTGTCAGTGGTTAAGCTGGAGGAGACCATCTGGTTGTCAGTGTAGCACAGGATGCACTGAGGGGACCCTCTGATGCCTGCTTCACCACCTTCTTGATGTTATCGTATTTGGCAGGTTTTTCCAGATGGCAGGTCAGGTCAGTGACCAACATGGTGGTGGTGGGGTAACAGAATGCCATGCCAGTAAGCCTCCTGTTCAGCTCATTGATATACTTGCCACAGCCTTGACAGTGCCAGTAGAGGCAACGATAATGTTCCTTTGAGCCCTGCAGCTGTCATGCCGCAGTTTCACAGAGTGGACATCCACAGCCTTTTGTGCAGCAATAACAGCATCGACTGTGGTCATGAGTCCCTTCACCGTATCAACGTTGTCATCAATGACCTTGGCCAGAGGTGCTAAGCAGTTGGTGGTACAAGAAGCACTGCTGATGATCTTAAGGTTGTTGTCATATTTCTCATGGTTCACACCCATCACGAACATGAGGGTGTCAGCAGAAGGGTTAGAGGTGATGACCCTTTTAGCTCCCTCTGCAAGTGAGCCACAGCCTTCGCGGTAGTAAAGACGCCAGTGGACTCTATGATGTCCTTAGTACCAGCATCGCCCTATTTGATTCTGGTGGGCTCTAGCTTTTGGAAGATGGTGGTGGGATTTCCATTGATGACACGCTTCCCATTCTCAGCCTTGATGGTACCATGGAATTCATCATGGGTGGAATGATACTGGAATATGCAGACCATGGATTTGAGGTCAACGCAGGGGTCATGAATGGTGACAATATCCACTTTGTCAGAGTTTTGAGTAGCCCTGGTTACCTGTCACCCAATAGGGCCGAATCCGTTGACTCTGGCTTTCACCTTCATGGTATCTCAGGGACGTGACTGGTGCTGCAGAGCCAGATGCGGCTGTTGGTCGAATGGGAGAAGCAGAAGGCTACAGCATATTATTTAACCCATATGATTGTATTTAGAAATTCTTCACACACTCTGATGCCAAAAGGTGGTGACTCAGATGGGCAACACTTGACATAGCATGCTGACCTTCCCTGAGCATGTGGACAATTCAGCTGTCTCAGTATCACTTGTTTAAAAGACTATCTTTTTTTCCATATGGATTTTACTATTGTCAAAATTAATTGGCCATATGAATTTAGGCCATTAACACACACAAAGGCAAAAATTCCTTCAAAATAAATCACAGGCCTAAATTTAAGGGCTAAACTGTTTACCTCTTAGAAGAAAATATAGATTAACATACTCAAAAGGCAAAAAAACAACTTTTCCTGGTTAAAAACCAGTTGAAAAATGAGACATGATCAAAACTAAAAATGTTGGCATGTAAAAGTCATCAATAAGAAAATGAAAAGATAATCCATAGACTGTGAAAAAAATTCAAATCATATATTTGATAAAGGACTTGTATCTAGAATATAAAATACACTTACAACTAACAACAAAAATATAAATAACCCAATTTTATAATGGGCAATATATTTGAATAACCATTTCATCAAAAAGGTGTAGGACTGGCCAATAAAGCACGTGGAAAGATGGTCAGCAGGAAATGCAAATCAAAACTACAGTGTGACGCCACTTCTTCCCCACTAGAATGCTGTAATAAAAAGGACAGTAACACCTGGAGGAAAAGCAAAGATGTGACAAATTGAAATACGCATTGCTGATGGGACATGCAGCCATGTTGGAAATCAGTGTGGCAGTTTCTTACAATGCTGAAGATACATTTACCATATGATCTAGCATTTTCACTCCTAGCTAACAGCCCAAAAGAAAAAAACTATGTCCACACAAAACATGAAGGTGAATATTCATAGCAGCTTTATCCATAACAGTCCACGAAGTGGAAACACATCAAATATCTATCAACTGATGAATGAATAAAGTAAGGAGAGCTATCCATACAATTTAATAGGATTTGGCACCTAAAAGGAATAAAATATTGATACGTGCTGCCACATACGTGAACCATGAAAGTATATTAAACTAAGTGAAAGAAAACAAATACAAAATACCACGTATTCTGTGATTCTATTTATATGGTGTCCAGAAAAGGAAAATCTGTAGAGTCGGTAAGTCAATTGGGCGCTGCCTGGAGCTGGGGACTAGCGAAAAGGGGTGGTGACTGATGAGCATGAGGGATTTCTCAGGAATGATAGAAATGGTGCAAAGCAGGATCATGGTGATGGCCACACAAGTCGAAAATTTTACTGAAAATAATTGAACTGTACACTTAAAACAGAGGAATGTTATGATATGTCAATTATACCTTAGTAAAGCTGCTTAAAAAGTAAAGAAATTTAGTAGTGTGGCCCCCATCAGTCTTGCCCTTTGTTTAATTTCTCACTTTCTTTAGGGCTTATATTTATTGGTTCTACTCAGAGACTCCAGGAGACATTGGCTGAAATCTGCCAGGCTCCAGAACTCTCAACAGCTGAGGGAATGTCCGGCCCCAACCTGAAGGTGATGGGGGGTCTGTAAGGTGCACTCCAGCATCTGCCACAGCAGGCAAAGGTGAGTGATGCACCTGATTGGCCTCAGGTAGTGCTCCACACGTCTCAGCAAGACCCAGCACTTGTAGCTAGTTCTGAGAGCTTCAGAGAACAAGCTGCTACATCTTGCAGCACAGGATCAACCTCTTCTAGGCAAGTGGGTTTGAAGCGTTGCTAGTCAGGTCTCAAGCAGTAGTTGAATGTCTACAACATGGAAGGAGGGCAAGACCCACAGTGGGGTTTCAAAGCAAATCATTTGTAGAGTATTACTTCCAACAACTGCACAAAGCATTCTTTTCGAGTGTTTACAGCATTTTCACCAACATAGACCATATGCTGCACCATAAAACAAGTCTCAATATATATCCAAAGATCAAAATCATACAGACTATATGCTCTGGGCATAATAGTATTTAATTGGAAATCCATAACAATAAGATATCTAGAAAACCCCCAATTTTAGAAAACAAGCAATACACCCT
Organism: Leontopithecus rosalia; assembly: GCA_028533165.1. Classification (NCBI taxonomy): domain Eukaryota; kingdom Metazoa; phylum Chordata; class Mammalia; order Primates; family Cebidae; genus Leontopithecus; species Leontopithecus rosalia. The sequence continues at coordinate 110,252,969 of CM052659.1, forward strand.
GTTGGTATGGGTCACACGGGTCAAAGATGAGCTCACAATAAAAAATTCAAAACATCAGTAACTGAATGATGATGACCCAATGCATCAAAATGCTGGGTGCAGCTACCACAGTGCTTAGAGAGAAATTACAACTGTAAATGCCTGTAGTGGAAAGGAGCAAAGGACAAAAGGCAATCATATATGCTTTTATAATAAAAACCCTGAAAAAGAAGAGTAAATAAGAAACTCAAAGACAATAATTATAAGCCAATAACAAAAATAAAGGAATCATGAAATAGAAAAATGAACAAACAATAGAGACAATCAATTCTTCTGTACTCCATGCACAAAACTTCAGTCCAAAATGATTTTACATTTAAATGTATATCCAGAACCACAGAGATCTTGGAATAAAAAATTAGAAATATTTAGGAATAAAATGAGCATTCCATGGGAATAAAAATCAGAAAGTAGTTTCCTACCAGGTAGATTGGGGTCAGGGCAGGGAATTAACTAACAACAGGCAGAAAAGATTCTGCAAGGAAGGAAATGACCTATATATTTTTCGGGTGGTACTTACATGGGCATACATAACTTTCAGGGTTCATTGAACTGAGCACTTGAGAGCTGGGCATTTCAATGAATATAAATTATATCTCAATTTTATTAAGTAGAGGAAAGTGTCTTGCAGAGCTTATGGTGGTAAAATTTGGCCAGTTATCAGGCATAGGCTCAAGAAGCATTCACAGCATCTCCAGTGAGAAAGGTTGAACATATGGGAAAAGTTCAAGTACCTACGATAAGAGTCATTGGGGAATACAACCACAAATCCCCATTCTTGTGGTACAGGCCATATCATTAAGTGGCTATCACTAGATAACCTTCCTTCAGTGATGTTCCTCATTTAGGAACCCAGAGCTCTCCAGGGGAACATTGCAATTGAGGTTGTGGATATTTTGAGTAGGAAAGAAAGTCACCTCCATAAAACTTAGTGATTGAAGCTACCACCATTGCAAATTCCTAAACTTTGCAAGACAGCAGCCGCATTTCAAATGACACTCTGAGAGAGGAGATAACAGGCTAATTCGGATTTCCCTCCAAACATAGTCACTGCACAAAGGCAAAGTTTGCATTGCACTTGGCGATTTCTCCCAGTCTAGTTTAAGTTCACAGATTGCAAATTCCAGAGAGCTGGTATCAACTTACCAGTGTCATGTTAAGGCTAAACCTAAGACTCTTTACCACACTGCAGCCTTAGGATTGGACTTCCCTTCCTGTTCCTGGGAAGAATTAGGGTTATGAACTAAAGGTCACTGTTCTTCTGAAAAAAGAGATCCCGTAGTAGGCAGGAGCAATGAGTACATGGCAGGAGTTCATAGTGATAAGGAGCCAGCCAGAAGCCACAGAGCATAAACCTCCAAGGCTGCCATAGAGGATGAAGTGACCAGCACCCCGACTCTTCTGTCCAGCTTTTAACCATCTAACGGTTCCAACTGTCTGTTCGAAGTTCTAATAGTTAGAACGTCTTCACTGTTCTTTCAGCTGCTCCTGGTAATGGTGGAGACGTAAAATTTTTGCAAAAAAATGGGGTGAAGGAAAATAAGGCATCTGTGTGAGTATATAACCATTTGATCTCTTTTTTTAGCCCTCTTCAAGGTCACCGTAGAATCAGATTTGCTCCCCGGCATCTTCTGTTTCCTGGTGAGTGTTTCCTGCTACCTTGGATTGGCCATGACGGGCTGGAGCTGCCTTGTGACAGGAGCAGGAGGGTTTCTGGGTCGGAGGATCATCTGCCTGTTGATGAAGGAGAAAGAGCTGAAGGAGATCAGGGCCTTGGACAAGGCCTTCAGACCAGAACTCAGGGAGGAATTTTCTGGTAAGTAAACTTGATTCATTTTAAACCCTGCCTGGGTGCAGAAACGTGGATCTTTTCTAGCAAGTTACAGAAAATTATAGTCAAATCTAAGCTAATCTCACACCCATGGTCATCAAAAAAAGAAAGAAAAGGAAAATTAAATAATATGAAATGAAATAGAGTAAATGATATTGGACAGGGTGTCTGGAGACTGGATTCCAGCCCTGACCCAGAACTTGGAGGCAGCCACTTTGGACTCCAGGCACCTCTTCTCCTCATCTAGAAAATCCCACATCACTTCTCTTTCTTGCCTACAACTTTTATTTTATCTGGAGCATTTCGTCTTGGCGATTGCTTTGCAACATTCACAAAGGACATGATTTACCTGAAGACTTCACCAGTGGGTCCCTGCCTCTCTAGACTGCCCCGAGCTTTGTTTGGTTTTACAGCACCCTTGGCATCTTTAGTGAAGGCAAAATAAAAGGAAGTGAAGGTAAAGATGAGTGTTTAAGTGTGTGTGTGTGTGTGTGTGTGCGTATGTGTGTGTGAGAGAGAGAGAAAAAAAATGAGGGGGAGAGAAAAAGACAGAATCAGAAAGACAGAGAATGCATGAGAAAGAGGGAGAGAGAGAGTCAGTGAGCACAAATGCATAGCACAGAGCAGAAACAGAGTAAGAGGCAATATGAGGCCAGGCAGGCTTCATTTCAATTTTTCATATAAGACTTTTTTTTTTTTTGAGACGGAGTTTCGCTCGTTACCCAGGCTGGAGTGCAATGGCCACCCGCCTCAGCCTCCCAAAGTGCTGGGATTATAGGCATGAGCCACCACGCCCCGCCCATATACGACTTTTTAAAAACCATTTGTCGGCCGGGCGCGGTGGCTCAAGCCCATAGTCCCAGCAGTTTGGGAGGCCGGGGCGGGTGGATCACGAGGTCAAGAGATCGAGGCCATCCTGGTCAACACGGTGAAACCCCGTCTCTACTAAAAATACAAAAACTTAGCTGGGCGTGGTGGCACGTGCCTGTAGTCCTAGCTACTCAAGGAGGCTGAGGCAGGAGTATTGCTTGAAGCCGGGAGGCGGAGGTTGCGGTGAGCCGAGATCGCGCCATTGCACTCCAGCCTGGCACCTGGCAACAGAGCAAGACTCTGTCTCAAAAAAACCAGCATTTGTCTCTATTGCTCAATACCCCCAAGAAATTGCAGAATTTGCTGTAGCAATTCCTTGTGCAAATAACACCATGAGAAAGGTAGAAAAGGGGTCATATCCAGCTGGACAATGAACCCTCAAGGTCCAGAAACAAAGCAACTTGCCCAGGCCATCTGATTAACATGCAGCAGAGCTGACCAGAGCTTCATCCAGAAGCTTTATCACTTTATCCTGGAGCTGATGCTTGGCAAAGTGGGTCTTCCGTCTCTCCCTTTGCCTCCCTGTGTGTCCAGTTCCCTGTCCTTCTCCTCAACCCAGAGGACTGGGGGGACTGAGTGTTGATATGTGGGCTCTGGCTGTGCAGAGGGTCATGCCCTGCCCACAGAGACACCTGTCATTGGCAGGACTCAGGGTCCACCACACCCAGCGTTGTGCTCGACTTTCACTCTTCTGTGACCTCCTCTGATTTCCTCTGCCCTGAGTTCTAATGGTGTCTTTGAGAAATATTAACACAAGACCAAAATTAAATGTTTGTAATCCTTATGTCTCATCAATATTTGCAATCTAACACCTAATACGAGCAAAAGGCAATGCTCAGCCTAGATGTATAGCTCTTTTATGATGAAAATGCAGGAGGTATAATAGATGGGTAGGGGCCTTTTGAAGATAAGACCAGAGAAACCTTTCAGTGTTCTTTCTGTGCTGGGCACTATGCTACATGGTTTGCACGTGCTGACTCATTTGCTGCTCATAACAACCCTTTGAGATTATTAATATTATCTTCCTTTCTTACAAATGAGGAGGCAGACACAGAGAGGTTAATTAACTCGTCAAAAGTCCCAGAGTTAGAACAAGGCAAAGCTGGATTTGAACCCATGCAGTCTAGTGCAGCACCTGCGCTCTTAAACAGCAGTTCGTCTAGCCGCTTGAGGAAGGAGGGAACTATGTCTCCATCCACAATGTCCCTTTTCCGGGTCTCTCTAGATTTCTGTGGATTCATTGGGGAAGAGTCCTTTTCTCTTGGCTTTAGATGTCCGCTTTGAAATAGCCATTCCCTTGATCCAGTCTGTCTGAAGTAGCAGCACAGGAGAAGCAGAGGACGGGAGCAGGAAGGGCAGAGGTGGAAATACAACCAGAGAAAATTCCGGCTGGGTGCGGTGGCTCAAGCCTGCAATCCCAGCACTTTGGGAGGCCAAGGCGGGTGGATCACGAGGTCAAGAGATCGAGGCCATCCTGGTCAACATGGTGAAACCCCGTCTCTACTAAAAATACAAAAAATTAGCTGGGCATGGTGGCACGTGCCTGTAATCCCAGCTACTCGGGAGGCTGAGGCAGGAGAATTGCCTGAACCCGGGAGGCGGAGGTTGCGGTGAGCCGAGATCGCGCCATTGCCATTGCACTCCAGCCTGGGTAACAAGAGCGAAACTCCACCTCAAAAAAAAAAAAAGAGAAACTTCCACTCTCAGGCTGTCATCCACCTCCTCCCCAGAAGCGTCTTCCCTGCCTCCCCCACTGCAGGGCCTTCCTGGAGTTCCCTGACAATGGAAGGGACTGGGAGCAGACAAAACAGGGCAGAACCATCGGGAGAGCAAATGGTCCCGCCTGTACCCCAGGAAGGAATTTCTCCAGCCTTGAATTTTTCACTCTGAGTTTTACTCTCACTGTTCAGATAGTGAAATCACTCTCACTTCAGATAATGAAATTGACCTTGGTTGCCAATTTCGGTTGAACCGGCTTATTCCTACTCTTACTCAGAGAAGCTAATGATAGACAGCCAGCCCTGCACCTGGTGTACAGGTATACGGGCTCAGAGGCGGACTGGGCAGGTTTGAGCCTTCACTAGAAACATGACCTCAGATCTGTCCCTTAATCTCTCTGATCCCAGAAAACCTATCTCATGAGACAGCTGTAAAAAGAAATAAGCAGGCTTTGAGTCATATGCAGATTATAAAGCACAAACAAGTGTAGAGTATTCACCCAAGCTCCACGTAGCACAGTATTCATTGTGTGTGCTAATTCCAGGTGACAGCTTTCCTGGCAGCATGACTTCCTGTGGATTGCAGAGGAGTCTGAAGACACTGAGGTTGTAACCACTGCCCTCCGCTAGACAGCTGGAATATTAGCTCCTTGGTGGCTAATTTTCAGCATTGCTATCTGCTTTTGGTATCAGATAAGAGTTTTTCACAGAAATTCCTCATTTAAGCCCATCCACAATTCCCTGGTAATGGCTCCACTCTCCTCCCAGTTGCCCAAGCAGGAGACTGTAGGGATGAGTTTGTTCTCTTTTCCTCTCAGCCCAGATCCAATAGATCTCAGGACCTTCTAAGTAAGGTCTGAAATTCAAACCTGCTGTGTCTCTTCCCTCCTCTGCATCCACTGCTAGACCCTGGTTCCAGTCCTCATCTAAACTTTGGCACAGATACTCTGATTAATCTTGATCACCTTGCTTTCTCATACCGCCCATACCAGTCCATTTTATATCCTCACGCCAAGGTTAACTTTCTACATCACAACGCTGCTTCTGTTTCTCTCTCTCTCTCTCTCTCTCTCTCTCTCTCTCTCTCTCTCTCTCTCTCTCTCTCTCTCTCTCTCTCTGAAACAGGGTTTTACTGTGCCACCAAGTCCGGAGTGCAGAGGCATGACCTCAGGTAATTGCCACACTCACCTCCTGGGCTCCATTCATCCTCCGACCTCAGCTTCCCAAGCAGCTGGGACTATAGACACACACCACTACGCCAGACTAATTTTTGTATTTTTAGTAGAGACAGGGTTTTACCAGGCTGTCCAAGCAATCTGCCCACCTAAGCCTCCCAAAGTGCTGGAATTACAGGTGTGAGGCACCACACCCCAGCTGTTTCTCTACTTATTCCAAAAAATAGGGGTTTTCTTTGACATGGTGCTGTACACCCAAAATCATGATCCTTTATTACCTACAAAATTAATTTCAAACTTTTCCCTCTTATGCCTACCTCTCCACAATCACTTGACCCTCCTTAAAAATCTTGCTGAGTCTCTCTGGACTCTAGCAATGCTTATATTCCAGGCACACCCGACAGCTCGTTGCTCAGATTACTTTTCTGAAAAGAGATGTGGTAGACACAGATGTTTGCTCTTTCCCAATAAATTGCTACACATGCTGACTTCTGTGCCTTTACTTGTTCCTTTCATGAAATGTACACCCTCCACTCCAACACCCTGACTCTAACCATCCTTGAACAGCTACGTAACATCACCTTTACCAGAAAACTTCCCAGCCAGATACAGAAATCCTTCCATTGACCTGACCTGCGTTCACACAGAGCTCCAGAGCAAGACCAAGCTGACGATGCTGGAAGGAGACATTCTGGATGAGTCATGCCTGAAGAGAGCCTGCCAGGACATCACAGTCGTCATCCACACGGCCTCTATCGTCGATGTCTTAGGTGTCATTCACAGAGAGTCCATCATGAACGTCAACGTGAAAGGTACCGTAGCCTGGGGAGGAGATGGAGCAAGATGAGGAATTAAGGATCGGAAAGAAAAACAAGGAAGGGAAGAGAAGTCCCTCCACTGACACCTGCTGAGCTCTGCGCCAGGTGTCTTTGCTGATCACTGCCAACTGGGGGGTTCAAGGCTGCTGGCTTCAGTTTTTTACATGAGGAGACTAGGGCTGAGAGATGGCAAGGAACTTGTCCAAGACCCTCCCAGTAAGTAAGTAAGTAGGAGAGTTAGACTTTAAACTCACCCCTGTGTGACTCCAAAGGCTGCGGATGCCGCGGCTCCAATCAAAAGTCAACTCAAGTCTAACTTCAGACACTTCATATCCAGCCGCCCCTTGGCTCCCTGGGCCAGAATCAATTCTCCAGGTGCCACCATAGTCATCATTTTAAACCCTGTGTGTAGGCTTGTGATAATGAAATGGGGAAAATTCCCTCCTTCCCCTCAGCAGACATGCAGTGGGGGTGTGACTCGCTTGTTTAGTGCCCCACTGCTCAGCCCTCTAGGGGAGCATACAGACAGGCAGGCTATGGGTCTCTGACACCAAGGCAGCATCTGGGGTGAATGTTTACAGCTCCTGAAGCCCCACTGGGCATGTGTTACAGGGTGCTCTTTTAGCTTAGTTTTGCCATCTATAGGCAGCTTGTGTTAACCAGCTCAATTAGACCCTCTACCTTGTCAGAAGGACAAAGGACTTTCTGTATCCCAGGTTCTTGCCTTAAGAATTGGATCACACCTGGGCTTGGAAAATGAGTGCACGGTTTTGTTGAGTGGAGGTAGCTCTCAGCAGCTGGGGGTCGCCAGAAGGGGAGTGGTTTCCCCTGGAGTTGGCTGCTCAAAGGCCCAACCCTTCTCTGACCGCCCCAGGCAAACTCCACACTGTTCTGCAGGTCGGAGTGTCCCTGGCAATGTCCAGCTGCCCCTGCTTTCCTCTCCTGATGTACCCTCCTGATATCCAGCCCCTTCTGTCTTCCGCCAAATTGCTCCTCTCATTGTCCGGCAGCTTATGTGTGTGCCTGCTAGGATCTGGGGGGTTTATAGGCACAGAATGAGTACGTGGCAGGCCAGGGTGGTCTTGGGAAAGGCAACATTTGGGCAGAAAATGCTTGTCCACATCTAGGTCCCTGGGGGTGGAGTTCTAGCCAGGGACCACAGCCTCCTCCACCCAGCACTTCCCTTCCCCCCTCCCATATCATTTAAAGGGACGATGCTCTTCCCTTCCCAGCACTCCCGTAAAAAGAACATTCAGAGTCCTCCTGCCCACCTCAAAGAAGTCCTCCTGGGAGAACTGGCACAGCTGGTTCACAGAGGTCTGTCAGGACAGAGTCACCCAGCACACGCCTTCCCACAGTATTTTCTGAACAATATGAATTTCCCAGGATACAGAATGCGATCTCTCCAGCTCACCACAGGGCCTGCGATTACACAGCCGTTTCCAGCCAGATGCCCAAAGTGAACCTCACTCCACCCTCGTCCCTTTGCTTGGGAGTTCCTCCAAATCATGGCTTTCCGACAACCTTAAATTCAGGCACATTTCCTTAGGGAAACTTCCAGTACAGTCTCACCCTCTGATTCCCAGAGCCCAGTCTCTTCAGCACCACAGCACTACAACCCCCAGCCTGGACCTGCACGTTCAGTCTACTCTGAAGCCTTTTCTAAAGCAACTAATTGCTTTGGGGTCTCCAGCACCATCTCAACAACAACAACAAAACACAACAACAATCTTCCAGTTTCTGCTTACCCATAACCTCTAAGGACCCCTCCAGTGCAAGGAGGATGCTAAGAGTAACCGGTTTTTCATTTTAATTCCTGCTCTCCACAGCCCCCAACAACAGGGGATATGGAGTGACAGGAGAAGGGCCAGAGGCATCTGTGTACTAAACCATTATCACTCCCAGGCTTAGAAAATACTTCACAATCTTGGTCAATTCCCCCTTGAAGATCAACTAACTGCAAATTTTCTCTGCCACCGGATTAATTTTTGAAAACTCCTTTGTCTAGGAAATTTCTTCCTTCTTCAAGGGAAGGCACTCTGAACACCTCCATGAGCTTCGCTTCCACACAGCTCAGGGGATGCTACAAGGTCCTCCCAGTGCAGGTGTTACCAGCAGAGGCCACACTCCCTCCCCAGTCCTCCACCAGGCTCCACAGGAAATGCCAGGGCATGGCTTAAAGGAAGGTTTATCAGCCCCCATTTTACCTAACCAGGTAAACAGTCACAGCCAGAATTGGAAGCAGCTTTCCCAGGGAAAGCCCAATCAGGAAAAGAGTGTGGGTCTCCAGTATGTTCCCACAGTCCGCTGTTTGCTCAGTGACTCCAGAGATGGTGCTTGTGACAAAGTTTTATTAGTCCACTCAAAATGAGAAAAATACCAGCAATTGCATGTATATCCAAGAGTGTGTATTGCTTATATACAACTGTACATGTGTGTGTGTGATGTAACTTCTTCCACTGACCTTTTCTGAATGAGGACTAGGACTGTCCCTATTCTCAGAGTATAGCTTCCTGATTTTTTAGTTTTTCAACAATCTCCCTTTAATGGTATTGATGTCACATAATTTTTCAACATGCTTACTTGGCAAAATACAAAGTAACAACCCTAGGTCCTTTGCCAAAATTAAAGTATACACGTGCGCACACACACACATCCATACACCCAAAAGTTTAGAAATCCTTGCTCTCCACAACCCACATCAGTTTCTTTTCATTTTGGTGTTTTTCCTATGGCTGTGAAATGACCCAGTCTCGGTTAGAACCAAAGAAGAAAGTACCCCAAGTCTGTTATAACCCCTGCACTTGGGAGTGGGGAGTGGGGAACATGGATTTATGCACGTGGTTGGGGACCCTTAGGGATATTTCCTGACACTGACAGCTTGCTCTTCGTGGCAGGTACCCAGCTCCTGTTGGAGGCCTGTGTCCACGCTAGTGTGCCAGTCTGCATCTACACCAGCAGCGTAGAGGTGGCTGGGCCCAGCTCCTACAAGGAAGTCATCCAGAACGGTCATGAAGATCAGCCTCTGGAAAACACGTGGTCTGCTCCCTATCCACACAGCAAACAGCTTGCTGAGAAGGCTGTGCTGGCAGCTAATGGGAGGACTCTGAAAAACGGTGGCACCTTGCACACTTGTGCCTTAAGACCCATGTATATCTATGGGGAAGGAAGCCAATTCCTTTCTGCCACTGTAAATGAAGCCCTGAACAACAGGGGGATCCTACCAAGTACTGGCA
>CM052659.1:110263155-110298156 GCA_028533165.1 Leontopithecus rosalia
CCAGCTACTCAGGAGGCTGAGGCAGAATTGCCTGAACCCAGGAGGCGGAGGCTGCGGTGAGCTGAGATCGCGCCATTGCACTCCAGCCTGAGTAACAAAAGCGAAACTCCGTCTCAAAAAAAAAAAAAAAAAAAAAAAAAATTCCATGGTGACCAGGTACAGTCTTTCTAACTGAAATGTGGGCAGAGGCCCACTCGGCAAATTCAGGGCGAGGTAGCACAGGTAATACGTAAATGTGGCTGTACAGGTATGACTGTGTTCTACTGCAATTTTATGTATAAAAATATGCAGGGCAGATTTGGTAGTTTGCCAACCCTTGTTCTACAGGAACACAGCTTCTATAGATAGAGCTGAGTGACATTTAATGCATGTCAAAGAAGAATGACATCGTGAAAGACTGATATGGATTTAATGACAAATACTCCATAGTGGGTCCTAAACAGCAGAATGCTGCCCAAGGAACCATCATTAAATAAAACAACCTGAAAATAAGGTAATTCTTACGTATACAAGCGCACACACACGAAACCTGTGACTTTTAGGGTCATTAACTTATTCACTAGTTCAACAAACAGCTGTAAAATAACATTACAGTGAAGAAAAATGTGCACAAACTTCAGAAACACAGTTTAGATTGTCTATGAACACAGGTCCTTAATTTGTATTTTTTCACATATGTACAGTCTCTTGATTGTAAAGAGACCACATGGCTCAAGGGGTTAACTTCTCGTTTTCTCCTTCCAACTCAGAGCTCAAGATTTAATCAAAACCATTTTGCCTATTTAAACTGCTCCAGGTTTTGCTTAGCAAAGGGCAGCGGCGGAAGCTTTCTCTTGACCAAACTCTCCAGGGAACAAATAATACACGTGCTTCCACCATTGTTAACGGGTTGGTGGAAAGAGTCCTTTAACGTTTCCAAGGGAGAACCACAGTAAACAGAGTTTGCTGAAGAAACATTATTCTAAAACTAGATGGAAGAAACAACCTCCTGAATGCATTTAACCTCACTTAATGCGGATAAGTTCCCTGAAGAATTGTAAGAAAAAATGGAATCACATTTTAAAAGCACCAGTAGAGTCGGGTGTTGGTAGCTGAATTGTTTTCTTCTGCTAAGAATTTGCTCATAGAAGGGATATCGACGTAGTGACTGCCTCTCTTATCCATGGTAATAGAAATAACGAGAGGTAATCGAAGTCCAAAACTTCCCACTGCCACTAAACTATTTCACATTAGCTTCACTCTCCACGCCCTGCTGAACCCGTTCTCTAAAGTTGCTGATATGTAGTATATTTGATGCAGACAAGACCGGGCATAAAAATGGTAGCAAAAAAAAAAAAAGAATGCGAATAATCAACCATGAATAATCAAAAGCTGGATGAGATTTCATAGGCACAGACTTGAGAGAACTTAAAACAGCTGGAAGAGGTAGATATACAGGGGAAAAACCCACAAAGCAATAAGATTACCTACAAATTGGCTATACCATTTTCAGGTCTAATATGCTTAGTATTCAGATTACAAGTCAGAATTCAAAACAGATACTTGCTTTGCTTACATGACTCCTGACTAAAAGAAAACGAGAATTAGTGTTTTTCAAAACTGTCTATAGTTTGAAAATCTATTTGCATTTGCGAAAGACAATAAATTAAGAGGGCAAGATCAACAGACATTATACAAGCCCAGAATTATCAGTATTTTTAAGTGTTTTTATAACCACAAAAACATGCTTTCCTATAGTCCCCAAAGAGGTTCTTTACTAGAATACAACTGATAAAGTATAAATTACAAGCATCCACAGAAACTTTGCTAAAACTGTAAAAACAATCTCATAGCTTCCCTCCCCCCCTTCAACTGTGTCCAGTAGTTTGTGAAGATGCTTCCATGAAATGTGCAGGGTAACAATCACTAGTGAAGAAAACAATACTGCTTTCCACAACTCTAACTTCTAAAGGCTCACCTAGGGCAGGGATCTTCAGTATAAGTTACTGAAATCTATAGGAATCATCTAACTACAGCCCCTACCAAAAATGGAACATAGCTAGGATACCCTAATTAGCTGACAAAGACCAGCTTTGTCAGTAAGGACATGTTTGGCCCTTCTCGGCTAGCCTTAAGGTTTTCATCAAGCGTAAGAATTTTCAGTGTCCTTATTTTATTATATAAATCATGACAGGTAAGTCTTCCTAGCAGATGAGCTGAAGAATGCAAAAGGTCAGGCTGCAATGATTCACACTGTCGCAGCCTCCCTTCAGGACAGCCTGCACACTCCAGTTCCCAGGCCTTTCCTAAGACAGGGGTGGTAATACTGATCTAACTCACAATGATGTGAGAAACAACTAACAATTATTAAAAATCATAAAGCACTTTGCAAATATCAAAGAGCTATTTTGGCATCTATATAACAACCAGAAAACATTCATTGCTTGTGCTATTTGGCAATTTTGCATTTACACCTCTCCCTGACTGGGCTCTCCCGTGTAAAGTGTTGAGATTTCTACTGGGCCTCCACATGCAGGAAAAAGACATTGTTACTTAGATTAGGTCCCTCCTCAATATGCATGGAGGTGGGCGTTAGTGGAGGTCACTAACAAATGCAAAGTGAAGGCGAGAGACCCAGGAGTCTCGCATCCCACCAGTGTGAACACTTTACTTTCCTAGATTTCTCACGTAAAGGCCAGCAAAACTCTGAGCTAGCTGACTTTTTAGCAGGTCACTGGGCGACCGAGTTGATGATCTAAAGTTCACTTGAAACGCCCACATCAAGGTGAGGTCGGAAAAGGAAAGTCACACATAGATGGGATTTTTCCTTTTCCCTGCACTTAAAAGATCATAGTTGAGACCTGAAAGAAATACTGGGTGTGGCGCACACCTGGGATGAAGGGGGGTGGGGGGGAAAGGGTCATCCAGGTAAACCACCTTGACCCAGCATAAAGCTAGAGTATTTTCAAGGAAGTAGCAAAGAACCCGGAGCAGAATCAGGATTTCCCACATCTGAGAACCAGTTACAAATGAATTTCTAAACCCCAGACGTTGCCCCTTGAAATGAGAGTGTGGCGTTTTTCAGCCCACTTTGCCCTGATGCCTCAAAATAGCAGCTAACTGTGGCTCAGAGAAAGGAAAAGTACATTACATATCCCTTCCTATGTGACTGACAAGGTTCCCCTCCTTTTTGTGAGATTAACAGCTGATGACGTGCGGGGATCGGGCAAACTCTGGCTTACCACTTGGTGGGAGTTTTATTTTGCCCTATAACCCTCATTTAAACCCTCTCCCCGCAGACTCCCACAGGCCATCGCAGCCTGCCCTAGTCTATTGCCCGTCATCCTGTTCCCACCCCAGCCCAGGAACTGCTCTTCCTCAAGGTCCTCAAAGCGCCTCCTGGTCCTCCAAGCTCTTTGCCCCCCTACAGCGTGTATTTAAGGAAGTCATCACCCCCAGCGCATCTCCTGAACATTTCTTCCATGAGAGGAAGCAAGTATATAGCATCGGGAAAGAACTCTTACTCAACCCTCCCCCCACTTCGGGAAACCCCAAACACCAAAAGGCTCCCCAGTCACTCTCAGATTGTCCCTCCCGCCCCTTCCCCACTTCCTTCCCCTGGGTCAGTCCCAGGACATGCGCCCCCACGGGCTCCCCACCGGGCAGCCTCCCTCGGACCCAGCCCCTAGCACAGGTGCAGCTTCTGGTGCTGCGCCAGGTGCGTCTTGTAGCGGAAGCCTTTGCCGCAGCCTGTGCACTTGTGCGGCTTGTTGCCCGTGTGGATGCGGCGGTGCCGGATTAGGTGCGAGCTCTGGATGAAGCTCTTGCCGCACTCGATGCACGTGTAGGGCTTCTCGCCCGTGTGTGTGCGCTGATGCTGCGTGAGCGTGGAGAAGTCGCTGAAGCGCTTGTCGCACTGGCCGCAGCGGAAGGGCTTCTCGCCGGTGTGCACGCGCAGGTGGTTCACCAGGTGCGAGTTGCGCCCGAAGCCCTTGCCGCACTCGCGGCACACATAGGGCCGCTCACCCGAGTGCGTGCGCTTGTGCGTGAAAAGGTGCGAGCTGACGCTGAAGGCCTCGCCGCACTCCGAGCACATGTAGGGCTTCTCGCCCGTGTGCACGCGCTGGTGCTTCACCAGGTCCGAGCGCCAGCTGAAGCGCTTGCCGCACTCGCCGCAGCCGTGCGGCTTCTCGCCCGTGTGGATACGCTGGTGGTTGGCCAGGTGCGAGCGGCGCACGAAGCCCTTGCCGCACTCCCCGCAGGCGAAGGGCCGCAGCGCCGCCGCCCCCGCGCCGCTGGCTGCCGCGTGCGCGCGCCGGTGGCTGAGCAGGTGCGAGCTGAGGCTGAAGGCCTCGCCGCACTCTGGGCACGGGTAGGGCTTCTCGCCCGTGTGCAGGCGCCGGTGCTTGAGCAGGTCGGCGCGCCAGCTGAAGCTCTTGCCGCAGTCGGTGCACAGGTTGGGCCGCTCGCCCGTGTGCAGCCGCAGGTGGTTGGTCAGGTAGGTGTTGCGGCTGAAGCCCTTGCCGCACTCCCCGCAGCGGAAGGGCTTTTCGCGCGGGGGCCGGGCCAGCGCGGGCCCGGCCCCGAAGCCCCCCGCCACCCCCACGCCCATCATGCCCACCATCGCGCCGCAGTCGCCCGCCAGGCCGAAGGGCTCCAGGCTGGCGGCGGCTGCGGCCTCCGCCAGGCGGTGAATGCGCTGGTGCTGCAGGAAGGCGGCGCCGGGGCTGAAGCTCTCCCCGCAGTCCGGGCAGATGGTGGGCGCGTCCATGATGCTGGCCACCAGGCTGTCCAGCTCCCCGAGGTCCATGGCCATGGGGTGGTGAAGCCGGTGGAAGCGTCGGTGGGCGGGCTTGTCACCTCGGTGCCGACTCCCCAGGGAGAGGTGCCGCCTCCAGGGAAGTATAGGAGGGCGCGGCTGCTCCTCTTCCTCCTCCAGCCGGTTCTCCCCAGCACTCTCCTCCTCGTCCTCTCGGAGGCTCTGGGATATGCTGTCAGACTCAGACAGTCCTGGGAACATCGCCATGTCAGCTACACCAGGTTGGTCATCCTCTTCCCCACGGATAGAAAAGCTTTCTTCCTCACTCAGCTGCCCCCCTGCAACAGAAAAAGGTGGCAGTGGAGGATTACTGTACTTGGCATTCAAAAGGTAAGCCCAGAGGAAACCTCAGTAATAAAACTGTGGTCCCCTGCCCCTCCAAGGTCCCCTGAGAGTCCAGCCTCTCTCTCCCCTGCCTCCTCCAGGGAAAGGCCTAAAGGAGAGTTCACTCACTGCCTCCTCTGCCCACCATTTCTTCAGGCAGCTGCCTGGGGCCCAGGCCCCACCAGCTGGACCCGAGGCACTGCCTAGCAGAGCCATCTGAAAGGCCTGAGTGCCTGTGCTCAGTATGGTCAAGTCTGTGCCAGGTGGGACACTCCCTGAGAACTCCAAGAGCTACCAATGCCTTTTAAGATTCCAGTCTCAAAAGACAAGAACAGTCTGCCAACCTGAGAAAGACCACCTGGCCTAACCAGGCCCTGGACTAATTTTTTTTTTTTTTTTTGAGAAGGAGTCTCACTTTGTCACCCAGGCTGGAGTACAGTGGCATGATCTTGGCTCACTGCAACCTCCACCTCCTGGGTTCAAGCAGTTCTCCTCAGTCTTCAGAGTAGCTGGGATTACAGGCACGCACCATCACACCTGGCTAATTTTTGTTTTTAGTACAGGGTTTCCCTATGTTGGTCAGGCTGGTATCCATCTCCTGACCTCGTGATCTGCCCGCCTCAGCCTCCCAAAGTGCTGGGATTACAGGTGTGAGCCACCACGCCTGGCCGCCCTGGACTAATTTTTAAAGTACATTTGGTCAGTCTGAAACAGCTTATGTTGGAACTGAACACTGAACTCACCTTCAGGACTTGACTATGGGAGGGAGGGGGGAGGGGAGGGGAGGTTAGAGACTGGTCAGGACACACACCTGTTGGTCTCGGGCTGTTTATCCACAAGCAGATGAAGTTTCTGAGATGTGAAAGGCCTCACACATGTCCTACTCCACATGCTTGTTTGCACTGCGGAGGAGGGCAGCAGGGAGTCTGGGCCTGTATCACAGGCGAAGGAATTTAACCTCTCACAGTCCTGGCCATAAAGTATTTTAGCTCATTTCTGTCCCCAGAGCATGCACTGAGCAGGCTAAAGGAATGAATGCCTAAAGACGGAAACAAGGAGGTGGGTGGAGGCCCAGCATCCACTCTCAAAGCCAGTAATAGTAAGGCATTTGGCAGAGGCCATGGGCACTTTGGGAATTAGCCACATGAACCGAGGGACGTCACTTAGCACTGAGTTGACTTATCTGCAAAGGGAGATGAGGACGTAGCTGTAAACATCTGGATACTTCCTGTTTGCACAGTACTGTGCTTAGTAACTACATGCAGCAACTCAGTTAACTCTCCCAATAGCCCTATGAGGTAGGTTCTAATACTACCTGAGTAATTCTGCAGTGTCGTTCCAGGGGTTAATGTACAGTGGCATTCTCTGCACTGTAAAGTGCTGCGTCAGTGTGTGAGCCTCTTCACCGTGCTTAAAAACCCAAACACATGCCACCCCTCTAATTTTAGCAGACACATCGCTTGACTCTTTCTGAGAGACAATAATACACTCCTTAAATTAGAGGGAAAATCAAGCCCTTTCCTTTACTGTCTTAGAATATGGCTGTGTCCGAGGTTGGTCAGTCAATAGGCCCTGAAATGCAGATGAATTCCTTTAGAATGTATACTATTTAAAACGCCATGTTTCCAATAACTCACCCCAGACTGGGCTGAAGAAAAGGACGCTCCTCTAGCCAACACTAGAAAGGCAAGTCAGTACAGAATCCTGCCTAAGGGTCCCCTTTAGGGAGCTCCCTTACAGAGGATGCTACCCTGGTTATGATTCTGGAGGAGCTTAGAAGTGAGTGCGAATGAGGCAACTTGCATAGAATCCCAGCTTCTCCTCACCTGTGCAGGTGTCGTGCCCTGCTTCCCCATGCCTTGAGTCCTGTGGGTTGGGGGCTGTCTCCAGCTCCAGGTGGCCTTCTCTCTTGTGTGTGCCCTGTGGATTATAGCCCATTACTCTCTCTTCTGGGTCCCCTTCCATGTCCTCAGAGTCTTCAAAATCAGAACCCATCCCTTTGTCTTCTGAGTCCTGGTGTGCACAGACACCCTGCTTTTCTTCTTGTTTCATCCAGGAAGAAAAGGGTAAAGGAAGTGACCTGGAATCCCTGCTCCAGAAAAACACAAAGAAAGGTCATGTCAGTCTGGCCTCCTCCCCTCACCGTGTCTAGACTTAATTTCCAAGTCTAATAAAATGTATAGAGTTCCAAGCCCCAGGTGGCAAAACTCCACTCCACTCTACATTTTAAGGTAAACAAGTGAGTGCAAAGGAGGGTGGACTGGGTGGCAGAAGAACAGTGACAGCCCCCCTCTGAGACCACAAGCCAACTCTCACTGGACCAAATCTTGATCCTCTGGCTTTGATGTGGATGTCTATTAGTGTGGTTTTAGTTTACCAGTGAGGTAGCTATGCCCATTTTTACAGCTTAGAAAACTCAAAACTCGAAGAGGCCCCTAATCCAGGGCTACATAACTTATAGGCAGTAGAGTGGGGATGAAGCAATTGTGCTGCCTCAAACGACCATGCCTTTCATACTCTAAGCTTCCTCTCCTCCAGGCCACAGCAACTTTGCAAGTATTTTGGCTGATCATGCAAGTATTTTGGCTAATTTAAGGAGCCAGAGGAAAAGTACATCGAGACACAAGAATAACAGAAGCATCAAGGGTAGTAACTTCTTGTCTAAGACCATGTCATCAATGGCACTATCAACTGGGCTTTGTAGTAAGGATCTGCATTGCAGAAAGGAATGAGCCAAGATGATTCAAGATCTGGTGGGGCCAGGAAGAAGAGGTGCAGGGGCCCCTCTATATTAGAAACCATCTCTATCATATTAATTACATATTTTATAGTAACTGAATTATAGAGATGTTCCCTTAACAGGAACATAAATCAGAGATCATTGGTAACCCCTCTACAGAAAAGGCCAACGTGTGAATCATTGGGGGAAAATGACATCAGATCCCTAAACCTTTTGTAGATGTCAGGATAACATTTCAGATTTAAAGGGCCCCCTGCCAAGACTGAGCAGTTGAGCCAAAAATAATTATTTCTGCCATCCATCACTCCTATAGCTTAGCTCTAGGCAGCCAAACAGTTTCTGGGTCGAAGATCTTGGACTATGACTTTGAAGAGACCAGCTCTCTGCCTCAGGAGTCCCCAAACAGCAAGAACATGGCTGAGCAAGGTGCCCCTTCCTTGGCTGGGAACTCTTCTGCCTCTGTGGAGGCCTTCTCTGAGGCCGCCCCAGTTCTACAGAGCCTTTGGAACTGTAGGCTGGAGTTCCACCCAGCGGAAGTTGGAAATTCCAGCTGGGTCAGCCTCACTGTAGAGAGCCCAAGGCAAGTCAATTAACCTCTCATTGTTCCAGTGTCCTCATGGGTGGAAGGGTGATGCTACCTAACCTTTCTCACAGGGAGGGTGTCAGAAGGAAACTAATGAAAAAGCACTTTGGAAAGTACTTCAGAGTAATTGATGCTTTGAGTTTTCCAAGTGTGTGATACACACATTTTTCCTCTTTTTAAGTCCTGATGCCATTCCAGCACACCCAAAGACGTGCCAGCCCCTCTGTAATTTTTGCAGACACATCACTTGACTCTGAGAAATGATACTCTGAGAAATGATAATGCACTCCCTAAATTAGGGGGAAAATCAAGTGCTTTCCTTTAATGTCTTAGAATATGGCTGTGTCTGAGGTTGGTCAGTCAACAGGTCCTGAAATGCAGATGAATTTCCTTTAGAATGTATACTGTTTAAAACACCAGGTTTCCAACATTTGGGGATTTCTTGTCTAAGATGGTGGGAGAAAAATCTCATGAAAGCTATAAACCTTTTAAGAGGTGGACTCCGTGACCACTGACGCCAAGTCACTTCTGCCCATCACTCTTTTGCCTCTTTGGAGCTCAGATGCTTTGGACAAGTATATCCCTTGAGTCTGCATATATAACACACCTGAAAGTGACAGGCAAGAGCAGGGTCATCAAACATGACCTATTGATTTGCTAATAGTGGAAAACACAGGCGCTGGTGGGAATTTAAAAGGGGACTAATCAATGGTTTCTACCAATCTGAGACCAGCAGGAGGATTCTGTGTCAATAAAGTCAAATAAGCATGTCATCGGAAACTCAAAATGGCAAGGGACAGTGCCCAGCATGGCATAAAGGACTGCAGCGTTCCATCATGAATGACAGGATTTAGGAGTCCAACCTGGGAAACAGGAAGTGGGGCTTCTTAGGGGGCACCTCAGACATAGAAATAGTGGAACATTCTGATTTGTGATTTATTGGGAACCAAGATATCAGATACTAAATGCAGAAACCTGGTTTTTCTAGATGTAAAGGCAGGGAGAGGGGAAAGCCAGAGGGAGTTCCCTCTTAGGGCTGGCGTATGAAAAGTTCACAGTGCTGCCTCAGAATTAAGGCAGGTTCTGAGATCCATAAGGATTACTTCCTGATCCTCATTTTCATTTAAACTAGGGAAGGGAGGATTAGGTGTGCTCTGAAAAGGGCTTGAAGCTCTTGTCACCCAGATGCCATTCATGGCCCATGAATTTGTTTAAAAATGCGTTATGTTAGTGTAAAACTGGAAATCCGAATACCCAGTAACAGGGATTCAGTTCCATTCACACCAGCACGTCATGGGGTTTTAGGCAGTTGTCAGGTAATGGATACGGTTATTTAGAGGTTAGGAAAGGTAACAACAATATAATTATATAAAAAGCAGCTGGTTGAAAAATACTTCCTTTTGACTTAATATATGCATACTTACATGTATATTTACACATGTATACACAGGTCAGAATAAGTTTTTTAAAATGTTAAACATCTCTTGGTCACTGGGGGCTTTGCAGCTATTAATGTATTTGATGTTAACCTAATGAAGTAGGATATTATTTCCAACTTCACACACAGGAAACAGGAACAGAAGTGACTGGTCCAAAGCCATACAAATTATAAACTGCAGAGAAGAGATACATACCCTTGCAGGTCTAACTCCCACACACACATTCTTCACCAGAAGCTCATATATAGTTTCGGAAGACTTGACCTTTTTTAATCAAAAAACCAACTTTCTTGTCTTAACATGATAGGGTGTGTTAAACCTACAATCACTCTAGAAGCGACAAAAAGGAAGACAAGGACAGGAGTTGTGATAACCTCAATCTAGAAAACTTAATATTCAAAAACACTAGACACCCTGGTATAAAGTGTCAGATATTCAGGCACATTTTGTTGTATCCCATTCATTCTCAAAAACTAGCAACATGTTTTGTTAGGTAATGCTGGAGCTGGATATCCAATGCACAGCAGGGCAGTGTGATAGCTTCGTGGCCAGATTGACCTGGGTGTGAATCCCCTGCTCTTTGCCAGCCACTTTACCTTGTACAAGTCTCTTAGCCTTGCTGAATCTCAGATTCTGCATCTATAAGAACCAGGAGGCTGTCTCCGACCTTGCAGGGCTCTTTCTCGAGCCACAAAGATTAATGTTTGTAAAAGCTGCTGGTATGTTAGAGACACAATAAATGGTAGTTATAACTATGATGAAACTCAGCCAGCTTCTTAAATTAAGAAAATTATACATACCCTCAATTCTAAATTGGGGGTCACTGATTCACAGCTACGTTCATGGAGAATGGCCTTTGGCAAGTACAAACAACTTCCCCCAGCCTTGCTGCTAAAGGTTCTATTAATGAACAACCCACCATGTGGAGGGACTAGTTGCTTAAGGGAGGTGGGTGGAGGGAGAAAGGTTTAATTCCAAATTCAGTTGGTTTTCAGCTGCTGATAGCCCATCCTGTGTACAGAGTACAGGTCTAAAGCTAAATAGGGTGTGGGTGCCTGGTTCAGTAAGCCCTGACTTACATCATCTGTAAGGGAGCTCTCCTTCCCTCAGTAAGAAGGAATAGAAGTTTAAGGGGGAAAAGCAACAGAGTGGTGGGCATACAAAACTAATTCTACATCTATTGGTAATCGCTAAAGGAGACAATTCTGATTTTTGGCCAACACAACCACTATGCTGTGTGACTTCAAGTATTTGCCCCATCCGGGCTTCTGTTCCATGACAAGGTTGGGTTGAATGTTCCTGAGTCCTCTTCAAGCTTGTCATACAACACACAGGCGAGTTGATCCAGGAAGGCACCATTGTCAGTTTCATTAGACACTTCCAGCTCCAGCTTGTTAATCCACACAGCAAACTCTTAATCCCCAAACACTCCACCACCACCACCACAAAACCTTTTTCCTGGATATAGATCACTTCAGGGTGGGGTTGGGCAACTTCAATAAGACTGGCTCAAATTCTGGCTTCTAGAACTTGTGATATTTTCATGTCCCTTTCCCCACCCCCATCTCAAAAAAGTAAGGCTTATCACCCTGTCACTAGGAAAATGCTCAAGAGCCTTCTAAACAAACTCAACCTCACTTGAAAGAAAAATCAGATCACTTTTAAGTCACTGCTACAGAGCAGAGGTAAATGTGATAAAGTATCTTTAAAAAAAAACTCCAGCCTGGGCAACAGAGCAAGATCCCTTCTCTACAAAAATTAATAATAACTGGGTGTGGTGGCGTATGTCTTTAGCCCCAGCTACTTGGGAGGCTGAGGCAGGAGGATCACTTGAGCCCAGGAGTTCCAGGCTGCCATGAGCCAAGACCGTCCCCACGGCATTCCTGCCTGAGAAACAGAGCAAGACCCCATCTCGAAAAGGAAGAGAGGGAATGAGGTGGGAAGATGGGGGAGGGTAACTGAAGCCAGTAGCAGACCCAGAATTAGAATTTAAACCGAGTTTATTGGCACATTCTCCCGAACCCCCACTTTGGGGTTACCTGTAAAAACAATAACGATCGAACAAGAGCCCCACCACTTTGTGGATTTAACCTAACTTCCTATGAAGAGGTTAGGGCAGAGGAATGCACACATCTCCCCCACCTTCCTGGATTGTACACAGAAACCAAGGCCAGAAATAGTACCAAGTCTCCCAGCCTCTCAAAGATAAAGCAGGGGCGCGGCTGCCGCCTCCCCGGGGCAGCCTTCTGCGCGGACCCCCACAGCCCCACCTGGATGCGCCGCGGAGTTGCCTTCGCGCCGACCTACGAACCCCCCACTGCACTGCAGCGGGTCCATCGCCTTTGACTCCAGCGACAGAACTAAGTCAGGGTGACCCATCAGACATATGAAGCGCACTGAGGCCAGCGAAGCTGAAGCCCAGGCAGCGTCTCTCTCCAGCAGAGGCAGCGGGTATCCTCCTCCGCGGGCGCCGAGGAGCAGCTGGCTGGAGCGTCAGGATGGGAGCAGGGAGGCCAGTCCCCAGCGAAGCAGCCCAGGCCTCACCTGGCAGCCCCGACCAGCAGGGACGGCCGGCTCCAGAGCAGATCGCTCCTGGCCCGCCTGGGCCCCGCCAACCCCCCGGGCAGAGAGCTGAGGAGTCATGTGCCGCGGCCGCTGCCAAGTGGCAGGGAGCCAGCCTGCTGGGCTGTCATGTCAGGGGAAGGAAGTGGCCTGGTGGGCGGCGGGCCAGGAGCAGCTCCCACTCGGGCCTCCAGACTGCAGCTCCTTTCCTGGCTCCCACTCATCTCGAGGATCCCTTCTCTACCTCCTCAGGGGGACGCAGGACCGGCCAGCAGCAGCTGGAGGCTTCTTCCTCCCTCCTCTTCCCACGACCCCCTGCCCACCACTATCTCCCAAGGGAGAGTTTCCATAGCAGAGTCCAGGCGGGGACACCCGATTGGGTAGAGTGCTGGAAAAAGTTTCAGCTTTCGGTTCAAAAGGCTGAACTCATAACCACAACTGGGGTCTAACCAGGGATTCCAGGGGGTTAATCATTTGTCCATCTTCAGCACCAACTGGGTAAAAAGTCAGCTAGCCTCTCAGGGGATATGACCATCAGGGTCCTGCCTCCTCGCTGCTAAGTTTATGGTCAAAAGGAACGCAAAGGGCAAAGAGAGCCACCTTGCCATATTTGCTGGGGATGCCCTACTGAGCATGGGGTAAAGCACCTTACACAGAGGGTGTCCACATCCAAACGGGGCAGGCAAACTTCCCCTCAGCTGGCTTTGCCAGGCACAAACCCAGACTGCCCAACCCAAAATGCCAGCCACCCAAGTGGCATACTGCTGCATGAGGGTGAACATTGATTCCAGACAGGTACAGCCAAAAGATGACTGCGGCTAAGTGTTGCCCACTCTCCAGACAAGAGCAGCTAAAATCATATGGTTTCTGCCTTGTGGTTACTGCTTTTTCACCTGGAGAGGAAAGCCCAAGTTGAAAAAAGAAGAAGGCTCAAAACCAAGGCAACAGAGCAATCAACCTACATCCCATGGGTCCGTGCAGGTCTGAGGCTCCTTCCAAACTCTGTGGTCAGGAATAGCACAAAAGCCCTTGGGGTCAGGCATTTCCTGTCCATCAGTCAGGGTAGGGCCCCTCAGTTTAGCCTGAAGGTTTCAGCTTATCACAAATGCCAATCCTTCACCACCCTCTTCCTCCTGCACAAAGTAAGAACAGTCCAGTGCAGACACAGATCCTAAGTGCCCTCAAAGCTGGAGTATCTGCCCTCAGCTGAGAAGTCACAAAAGTTAAAGGTTTTCCTGATTTTACATTTAGCTGATTAGAATCTTCTGCAACATAAATCAGAGTGACCCATTTTCCTGTATATTTTCCTCACATCCAGGAAATCCTTCTGTTCATGGTTTTTAAATTCCCTGTGCTCCACCACCACTACTGTTTTACAGCCTCGGTTGTTTCATTTACTGAGAGAAACTTTGGGCAGCCCTCAGAATTATTATCTCTAGACACCTTCTCAGCAGCTGGCTCAAATAATACCTGTTTGCATTTCATGAAATCACAGACCATGGAAATCCCTTTCTTCAACCTTCTTTTACAGAGAAGAAACTGAGGCTAAAAAGGAAAAGTGACTGAAAGTCAGGTTTTACTGAAGAGTTGTGGCCAGACTCAATTTTGCTGATGGCGTCTCCAGTGATCTTTGCAGCTCTTTAATATAAAACACATCTTCAAAAAAATAGCCAGATAAATCAAGGACATATACTTGGCTTTTTTTTTTTTTGCACCCTGATTAATCAGGGTCCTCCTGAGAAACAGAACCCATAGACCAATATGGTGTATTTGTGTGTGCGGTGTGTGTGTGTGTGTGTGTGTGTGTGTGAGAGAGAGAGAGAGAGAGAGAGAGAGAGAGAGATTTATTTATCATAAAGAACTGGCTTATGCCATTATACGGTCTGGCAAGTCCAAAGTCTATCTGTAGGGTGGGCTGACAGGCTGGAGACCCAGGAAAGCAGATGCAGTTCTTGGCTGAAAGCCATCTGCTAAAAAAAATTCCTCTGAAGATCAGTCCATTTGTTCTATTCGGGCCTTCAACTGATTAGATATGGCCCACCCACATTATGGAGGATAATCTACTCAAAGTCCATGGATTTATATGTTATCCTCATCTAGAAAACATCCTCACAGAAACACCCAGCATGTTTGACCACAAATCTTGGCATTCTGTGGCCCAGACAAATTGACACATAAAATTAACCATCATACATAATGTAGCTTAAAAGTGTAGTCTGCAATAATCACATCATATTTCATATTTACCCGTATAAACGTTTTTTATAAAAACCATTACTACATACAGACAGTTGAATAGAGTCTCAGGGTATATGTGCTATAAAGGACAGCAGGGAAAAATCAAGACTCACCTTTAAGATCTATACAGCCACGTGTGTATATGGGCACACACTCCTACAGCAGAAAGACAAGTAATTTAATCATCTATTTCACTGAAGGACAGAAGAGAAAACAGGCTAAGACTTCACAAGGGGTTTATGTGAGATATGGGAGTTGTCAGCAAACAGCCTTGTTCTGGGAAAGTTGATGCTGGAATCCCATATTAATGTTACCAGATGGGGCCAGGTGACCTCAGGAAGTCTTTTCCAACCCAGATGACTCTGTGATCATATTTCCACTGTAATGAACAGCCCTAAAGAGAATGCTTATCATAACAAATAAGGAGAGGGGGGTGTTAGGGCCAAAGGACTTGAGGCATACATTCAGTCACCTCCGCTTCCCACCATAGATTCAACAACAGCAACAACAAAAACTGCTCTTCCAACTCTCTGCCCAAAATGACTGTTTGGTGCTGTTGATGAAGAATGGCTGGCGTGTTCCAGCCCCGTGCATTTCAGCAGTGGGTAAGTGACACTTCTCCTTATAATCTGCCAAGATACCTTCCAAAAACAAACAAAAACCAGGAATAAAAATGTAAGGAAATCACCTGATGCCTGAATTTTCCTGCCTAATTGCCAACTTCCATAGCTAGTTTTCAACATGAAGTAAAATTTACTAAGTTTTTAAATGGACAGTTATATTTTTTTTCTGAAATTTTGGGTTATTTATGTTCATTTAAGTACTGGCCAGAACATAATAAAATATCAGTGATTTCCATAAAAGGAATAGCCTGCTTTTATAAATCATGCCAAAACAAGAGTGGTTACTAGGCCTAATACTGAATAAAGCTCATGGGAACTGGGAGAAGGGGCAGGGAAGCAAAGATACTAATGGAAAGAAACTTAAGTTTGATGCTTTTTGCTCTTTTTAAAAATGAGATAAAGGAATAGCTGTTATGTTCAAAATAGAATCAGATTCTGTTTCCATTTTCATCTCCTTTTATATTTCTAAACAACTAAAAAAAGGATCCTGCTCCCTAGTACTTGTTTATTTCCACTATTAACAAGTCTACCCTCCAGACCAAGAAGGAATAAGCTGGATTAGGGGTCCTAGTTGTGACAATTCTGTGAGGGGAGTGCTTTATCCCCAAGGACAGACAAACTGATGAAATGATGTAAGGGTCCAGTAGATTAAGTACATCAATAATTGGTCCTCCCTAGAATGACCTTCTCAGAGGATGAAAAGCGAAGTAATACAGTAGTGATTTATGAAAATGTGATCTCCACGAGATGAACTCTGACAGGAAAAGATTTACTTCACTAGCCCAAACTGAGAGCTTTTAAATTTAGACAGTGTCCTCAGACAACACTCAGAGAAACTCTGAGGATGCCATTCAAATTGCTTCACACCATACTACAGAAGGAGCCCTAGAAGATACCATGTTCCCACTTTACATGAGAACTGAAAGCTCACAGGTATGTTCTGTTTCAGCCAATGGTGCACAATAAATCTATGATGCACACACCCACTCACAGGACACAGCTTTCCTCCAGAAAGCGGCACATCTGTCTCAAGAAGAAGGCTTGCATGTCTGGGATTCATTCATAACTTGAACATCACGTTACTAAGTCATTCATCAGGTTCAGTCTCGGTTCCTTACCTTTAGTTCCTAGCATTTCCCAAAGACAGCAACAGTACTATACAAACTTACAAACTGAACAACAGTATTTTTCTTGAGTGTGAGTCCTTAGCCTGAGGGCCTCAGAATCCGTGAACTCCCTGCAACCTATGGAAATGTGTTTGCAGACACTTTCTTCTGATGAGAAGGCCCATAGTTTTTTCTTGGACCCTGAAAGGTTTCATGGGAAAAAAAACAAAAACCCTGTTGTAAACCGCTATTACAAAGGACTCACAATACGTTTCCTTATCATAATTCAGAAATCATCCAGAGTGCTTTTGGGTAAGAGGGATAAGAGCTATTTCACCACTATATGCCACAAGATCTTTTGGTATGCTGGTGGAGAAGATAATGGCAGTAAGTCCAAAGGCAGATAGTAGCACAGACAAAAATATCAGTAAATTTCAAATAGAGATGGAGAGTGAGGGACCTAACATCCTACTTTACAGATGAATCAAACAATGCAGCCCGAGAAAGGCTAAGTGAATTGCCCAAGAACACACCAGTTAAGGGCAGACTTGAGCCTAAATCATTGGCATATTAACCTTTGTTCCAATGCCCCTTCCCATTCAATCTAACATAGCCTATGGCGCTTGGCTAATTCACACTTGCGATTCAGCTCTCCCAGCATCAAGAGTTCACCTGCTTTTCACTTCCTAGTCAGGTGCACTAAGAGGGAGAGAAGTTATTCTTCAAGACTGTAACACCTTGCCTCTCTAGGATGTATCTAACTTATAAGCTTGACCCCAGGTTTATGGCTCCAATCAGCTGCTTACTTGGACAGTGAGTAAAATCACATTAATCAAGCCATAACCTACCCGGTCCACAAAATGCTTTGTTAGTTAATCCTTCCCCTCTCAATGGAAAAATAATTAAAATCTGGACAAAGTCACCAACTCCTTCATAACAAATCTTCAAAGTGTTAGGAAAGTCGTCTTGCCTGCAAAGAATTACATGCAAATACCCAGATGAAGAAGGGCCTTCTGGGAGTTGCACAAAACTACAACATAAGGAGGGCTAGTTCACATTTAACTGCAGCATAGGACAAAAGACTCCGTTCATCCAACGGGACCCATTACAAGTAGTTTCTGGGCTCCACCCTGTGCTTTACCAGCTTTGCCGGCCCCGTATGGGAAGTTGTGCAGATGTGTGTCTGGTGGCAAGGACAACACCACTCCAAGTACACTTTGCTGGAGAGAATGTACCCACAGATGACGAGCACATCTCACAACATAAATTCACAAAGGTGTCAAGTTGGTAGACGATGGGGCCCCCCTTCAGGTTACTGGATTCCTTTTACATACAATCTCCCTTGGCCCACATTCTTCCAACCCACTCTGTCATATTCCTGAGTTTAGTGCTCTGGCTTCAGTGACAGCATTTCACTGACTCCACTTTTCTTGTTTTCTTCCAGACGCCTGCTAATTTTTCCCTATTGTCATTTTGTGACATGGTAAAAAGCCTCATAAAACTGCATGCCTCAACCATACCTCAGCTTTCTGTTCAAACTGCTCTCTGTAATCCAAATGTGAATAAGTAATTAAGGACTTCAATCCCCATCCTACCCAATGTGTAGACAAATGCTAATCTTAGCTTTTGTGAACCACTTAAGTAACAATGAGAATGTCAAATAGTCCCCTCACCCCCATCCCCATCCAGAAGGTGATTTGCAGAACCCACTAGCCCCCAGAATGTCTGAAGCCTTTCATCACCATCCCCGTCCTCACCCCCACTCCCAAGGTGGTTTTATGGGTATAAAAAGGTCTTGTCACCCTTCTTTCTCTGCCACAGGTTGGAGAGACATGAGTCCTCCGTGGTTGCTGGCAATAAACCCTGTAATTTGGCATACTTTTGTCTTGGTGTTGACTTTCTATGCTTGGTCCAGTGTAACAATTTCAATTATTTTTCCTCTAGAAAAACATAGAAAATGTTCTTCAAACTTAACTTCTTGTGATCCTCCGAAATGATCTCTGACTTAACAGGTTTTGGATTCTCTGCTGTTTTTACTACAGAAAAACAGAACAACTTGTTGGCTAGGAAAAAAAGCAGTTGTTTGAATTAGCATTGACTTAATGAAGTGTTAGAGTAAACACTGAGTCCCTTGTATAGTATTTGAAAAAAGTCATCGTGTGTGTGTGTATGTATCTGTGTGTGAGAGAGAAACACAGGCAGGAGAGACAGAAAGGGGAAGGGAAGACCAGGAAGCCTCAGCAGTACTGGTTACGCCATTTAAAAAAATCTTTAGAGATCACAGGGCACGGTGGCTCACGCTTGTAATCCCAGCACTTTGGAAGGTTGTGGTGGGTAGATCATGAAGTCAGGAGTTTGAGACCAGCCTAGCCAACACAGTGAAACCCTGTCTCTACTAAAAATACAAAAATTAGCTAGGTGTGGTGGTGGGTGCCTGTAACCCCAGCTACTCGGTAGGCTGAGACAGGAGAATCACTTGAACCCAGGAGGTGGAGGTTGCAGTGAGCCGAGATTGCGCTACTGCACTCCAGCCTGGATGACAGAGCTAGATTCCATCTCAAAAAAAAAACCTTTAAAGACATTTTTCCATTCGAACTCTGAAACTCATTAAAAGGGGAGACTGCCTTATTCTACAGTATCATTTTTAAATGACTAAAATCAATTATCAAACTATATTATATTTTCTCCTGCCAAAAAAAAAAATGCCATTTTTTTGGCCAAATAAATCTCACAGGCTATTGGGAAAAGGAAGAATAAGTGCTCGCGAGCCCCAGTTAAAAACTAACATCACTACCACCACTACCACACGCTCAGTTTCCTAGTGAACCTGGGCTTCCAGATGGGACATCAGCAGACAGTGTTAACTGGTAACATTCAGTTAGTGATCGAGGCCCACATCAATTATCAGATATATTCTTCTACCTTCCAAATTCAATGGTCTCCTCTTCTCTTTGCACTCACCATCAACACTGTAAAGTGCTTGGCATTTAATAGGAGCTCAGTAAATGGTCTCGAAAATCCTGTTGAGACTCTCCTTGGAAATTCCCTTTGCTGAGCCCCCGTGATACCACACTGCCCTAGCCCTCCTCACACTTCACTGAACACCCTGTCGCCTCTTCTTAACTCCTGAACTAGGTCAACCTTTGAGCGTCTTTTGACATTTTCTTCTCCCTCTCCCTCAACTGTTTTGCCTCTTCCTATAGCTTAATACATTCCTTCTGTCCAAAGACCTCACAAATTCGAACCTCTCACCCAGTCCCTGACCTGCACTCCAGATCCACATTTCTCATGATGCCCGAGTGTTAGGACTGAGGAGCTTGAATGTCCCTTCCAGTCCTGAAGTGCTGCCCTGCATGTCCCATGTGACAAGGGACAGGAGGCCGCAGAAACAGGAAAGGCACATGCGAAGGAGCCAACAGCCTGAGTTCAAGTAGAAGTCTGCCACTGACACATGGTGTGCCCTGGGACAGTTACCTCACCTCTTTGAGTCTTAGTTTCATCCTCTACACAATAGGGGAAAACAAGCTACCTTGAAAGGATGCTGTAAAGACTCAATGGATTTCCATTTGTAACGTATCTGGCCCAAGTCAGACTGAAAAATGAGTATTAGTTCTTTTCTTGAATCTGTGCTACAAATCAGCTCCTCCTGGCAGTGTCCATTTCTGTCAAAGCCGTCTTTGTTCTCACTCAGAAGCTCAAAACCCTGGACTCAACTTTGACCCATCCCTCACCCCTTTCAATCAAATCAGTTGCCATGTTCTTTTTACTTTTCTCTTTTTTCAGTTGCCACTATCACTGCAGTCTATACTCTTACTAGTTACATGCACCTACGCGTCACTCCCGTATCAATATTAAAACACCATTGCCACTTCATTATTCTGCTCAGAAACCCCTAAGTGACTCAGTCACAGAAGCACAGATTCTAAGTCATCAACAATGTAGCCTAAGGCTCTCTTGCCTCATCTTAACCTCTGTCCCCTAACCCCAGCCCAAAAGGATTGCTCTAAATTCCCCTGGAAGGCCTCTGTTCTCCCTTCCTTGCATGCTTTTCCTCCTCAAAGCCACAGTCTGTCCTTTTCTGGAGGCGGCAGCACCTGTAATGGTTAAAAGCTCAGATTCTGGGCAGGCACTATGGCCCTGTAATCCCAGCACTTAGAGGGGACAAGGCCAGCGGATCACTTGAGCTCAGGAGTACAAAGTCAGCCTGGGCAACAGAGCAGAACCCCATCTCTAAAAAAAAAAAAAAAAAAAAAGCCAGATGTGGTGGCATACACCTGTAATCCCAGCCACTTGGAGGGCTGGGGCGGGAGGACAGCTTGTGCCCCGAAGGTATTTACACCACTGCACTTCAGCCTAGGTGACAGAGAGAGATCCTGTATCAAAACAAGCAAAAAACCAAACAGGATTCTGGAGTCATACCACCTCTGTGAATCCAGTCTAGCTGTTAGCCTTAAGCAAGTTGTTCAACCTCTTTTAGCCTTAGTTTTCTTTATAAGACAGAGAGAATAACTGAACCTACCTTATAGGAATATTAAGTGCTCAGATGAAATTATTTTTTCACTTTGCATGGTTTAAGATACTTTTTCTTATCTTATTCTAATATTAGCTTTTTAAATAGAATCATACTTACAATAATTCATATCTTATGTTTGGCCTCCCTTTTCCCCTACCACCTCCCAACTGTAAGTCCCTTATGGGAACAAGTCTCAAAGGCATGCACCACCACACCCAGCTGTATTTTTGTATTTTTAGTAGAGATGGGGTTTCACCATGTTGGCCAGGATGGTCTTGATCTCTTGACCTTGTGATCCATCGCCTTGGCCTCCCAAAGTGCTGGGATCACAGGCGTGAGTCGCTGCACCCGGCCAGGCATGGATTTCTTGATTGCTCTTTTCACCTACATAGAATCATCAGCCTTAGAAAACCCTTTTCCTAAA
Organism: Leontopithecus rosalia; assembly: GCA_028533165.1. NCBI lineage: Eukaryota > Metazoa > Chordata > Mammalia > Primates > Cebidae > Leontopithecus > Leontopithecus rosalia. Next base: position 110,284,506 of record CM052659.1, read on the forward strand.
GGCCCAGAATTAGGCTAAGAAACAAACAAAGGCTCTTAAGATTAAGTTAGTAAAGATTACATGCCATATCGGAGGTGTTGACCAGGAATACCTGCCACGTCACCAATTCAATCAAGAAACACAAGCACGCATTAGGAAGTGGAGAAAAAGGAACAAAGGATGTCCTGTGACAACTAACCCCCCAGACTGGTGTAGGTCGTAGTTGCAGTCTGGTTAAATTCAACTGACACTTACTGTTATAAGGGTGGAGATGGTAAGAGGGAAGTGTTGGCCGGGTGCGGTGGCTCAAGCCTGTAGTCCCAGCACTTTGGGAGGCCGAGGTGGGTGGATCACGAGGTCATGAGATCGAGGCCATCCTGGTCAAAAAATGGTGAAACCCCATCTCTACTAAAGATACAAAAAAGCTAGCTGGGCATGGTGGCACGTGCCTGTAATCCCAGCTACTTGGGAGGCTGAGGCAGGAGAATTGCCTGAACCCAGGAGGCGGAGGTTGCGGTGAGCCGAGATCGCGCCATTGCACTCCAGCCTGGGTAACAAGAGCGAAAACTCCGTCTCAAAAAAAAAAAAAAAAAAGAGGGAAGTGTTTCTTCAAGTTAATTTCACATTTTGGTTTCTCAGTTCTGGAGTAAACTACTTTTATATTAAATCTGGCAGATACACACCCCCCAAAAAAAGAAAAGATGGGGAAAGCTAATATACATTAAAAAAAAGAAAGAAAGAAAATGAATCACAGATGGGGAGAAGATATTTGCAAAAGACATATATGATAAAAGACTGTTAACCAAGACATAGAAAGAACTCTTAAAACAATAAGAAAACAAACAACCCAATGAAAAAATGGGCAAAAGATCTGAACAGACAAGGCACATGAAAAGATGTTCAACACTGATATGGTGTGGCTGTGTCCCCACACAAATCTCATCTTAAATTGTACTTCCCATAATCCCCATGTGTCATGGAAGGCACCAGGTAGGAAGTAACTGAATCATGGGGGCAGTTACCCTCAGGCTGTTCTCCCGATAGTGAGAGTTCTCACCAGATCTGACAGTTTTATAAGGAGCTTTTCCCCCTTTGCTTGGCACTTCTGCTGCCATGTGAATGAGGATGTGTTTGCTTCCCCTTCTGCCATGATTTTAAGTTTCCCAAGACCTCTCCAGTCATGCAGAACTGTGAGTCAATTAAACCTCTTTTCCTTATACATTACCCGGTCTTGGGTATTTCTTCACAGCAGCATGAGAACCAACTAGCACAAAACATCAATGTCACATGAGAATGTCAAGTTAAAAACAAGATGCCACAACTCGCCTATTGGAATGGCCAAAATCCAAACATGACAACACCAAATGAGCTATCAAGCCATGAAAAAACATGGAGAAACATTAAAAAGTATACTACTAAGTGACAGAAGCCAACATGAAAAGGTCACATACTGTATGATTCCAACCATGTGACAAACTATGGAGACAGTAAAAAGATCACTGGTGGCCAGAGGTTAGAGGAAGGGAGGGATAAATACGTGGAGCACAGAAGGTGTCACATGAAATAGCTCTGAGAGGCTGAGCCAAAGCAAAACACTTCTTAGCAAATAAAACCCAAAAGTTCATTCCTGTTTTATAATTACGGGAAGATCCTGATAAGCTTCTCAGAAGACCATATATATCCGAAGTAACTCTCTGAATAAAAGTAGGCCCTTTCCCTTTAACTACACTTAGCAAATTGAGCCTCCACGGAAGGAGAAACCTGAACTATCACATGTGACCCTCCCACACACCTGCTGGAACACTGTTGCTGGCCTATGGATGCACAGAACATGACTTGCTGAATAAATTCAGTGATCCCAAAAACTGTCCTATTCTCCTTTAACATGACTAATGTGCTTATAACAACCCATAGCATTGTGTTTATACCAGGGTTTCAAAGTTCGGTGCACCCTTGAGGTCAGGAAAAAAGGTGTAGTCAACCTCAGGAGATGGGTTCAACTTTGTGACAGGTCAAACCCTCTTCCACCCAAAGAGGAGAAGTTATTGATCTTTTGACCATCCCCATCAATACATGATGCAATGAATGCCAAATCTATACCCCACACAAATCTTGCTACTCTGATGAAAAGAGAATGAATAATCTTTCTTCCTCTCCCCAGCCTTCTTTTCCCCTTGTAAGTGCAGTCAGGGAAACTTCTCTGATTTTCTCAGATGTGCCTGACATCTGAGAGATTTGGCATGACAGCAAAGGGAAACGTACTAACCAATGCCCCACCCCTGCTACACCAAATCATTAGACACTATAATCATTCAGCACCAGTGTTAGTCAAGCTCAGAAAACTCAGCTTACAGTGGTCTGCTCTGGCATATTTCAAGAAGGTACTTAACTCTTGTGGAAGTTACATGAAAAGGGTAAAAATTAACTAAGAAAATTATTATCCTCTTTTTAATCCTTCTTCTACAATAGAAGCAAACTATTAACATGCAAATAACGTTTCATGCCTCCATTTCTGCATTTTAGACATTGCCAATTCATCGTTAACTCAGTTTCTGAGTTGATGCCAGGTTGTGTTCTGGACATAGAGTCTCTGTCATGTGTGGGAACCCACTCAAGTCTACTTTCATTAAGACACTGAACTGCAGAATTTTAAACTGCAAGAGATTAGAGGAGAGACTGAGGGTGGCCTGGTGTAGTCAAGAAAGAACACCCAGAAGAAGTGAGGCTTGGCCTGGCAAGAGGAATTCCAGGCCAAGGGTGGGAGAAAAAAGAAAAGAATTCCAAACACACACAGTTCTGTACCCAAAGGTCTTATTAGGGATTCTGAACCTGGCCTTTCCAACTGATGGTCATAAGAGTTCAAGGACATAAAAATAACAAATCTATGAAAAAACAAGTTTCTCTCAGAATAAGATCCATTAGGGTGATTTTAGAAGCCCAACAATGTTACTGGTAGGAAATCTGGGAAGTGGAGGACTGCAGGAGAAGACAGGATAAAGAACTGTCAGTTTTCTCCCATAGAAAGCAAATTCTGGACAGACTTGGCAGTCGGCAAACCTAAATTCCAATCTGCACTCAATTCAGCATCTGGGACTCCAGACAAGTTTCTTAACTTCTCTCTAAGCCCTAGTTTCCTCATTTTTAGAGTGAAGATAACAATACGTAAGTCATCAGATTAAATAAGGAACACATGTAAATCACCGAGTTTAGTAGCTGACATACAGATGTTCAGTAAGCGGTGACTAGTACCATAATCACATTTCTAAAAGTATGAAAAATTGCCCAGTTAAAGTGAGGTACTACTACATTGCAGTGTCTTTGGGGAAAGTTCAAGATTCTGATTGGTTTTCTACTTCAATATGCTACATTTTAATCCTGGTAGATGCTTGGGCTTTAAAAATAAAAGTGACATGGTAGATGTCTGGCTTATTTGCAAATAGCAGGACACTCTTTGTGGTGCTGCTTTTCTTTTTTTTTTTTTTTTTGAGATGGACTTTCGCTGTTGTTACCCAGACTGGAGTGCAATGGCACGATCCCAGCTCACCGCAACCTCCACCTCCTGGGTTCAAGCAGTTCTCCTGCCTCAGCCTCCCGAGTAGCTGGGACTACAGGTGCGCACCACCACGCCCAGCTAATTTTTGTATTTTTAGTAGAGACGGGGTTTCACCTTGTTGACCAGGATGGTCTCGATCTCTTGACCTCATGATCCACCCGCCTCGACCTCCCAAAGTGCTGGGATTATAGGCGTGAGCCACCGAGCCTGGCCTGTGGTGCTGCTTTTCTAATGAGCACACTGCACCTTCATAATTAAATGGAAAGAGTTACCTTCTTCAGTCCAGGAGAATGACAAAAATTGTTGATTATTTGCTTGGAATTAATCCACTCCATATTCTGCCTATAGAGTTTGAAATTTAGGCTGGTAAACAATTTATTCAACCAACTTTTTGTGAATGTTCTTGTACTATACACTATGATGGGTACTTTCAGAGTCTCTTAATCCAGGAGCAAAAGGAAAACTTCAGTCTGGCATGTCGTAGATGCTGTATTTGCACAACTGCAATGAATCCTCACAGGTCTGTAAGAAAGACTCCATGTAATCCCAGCACTTTGGGAGGCCGAGACGGGTGGATCACGAGGTCAAGAGATCGAGACCATCCAGGTCAACATGGTGAAACCCCGTCTCTACTAAAGATACAAAAAAATTAGCTGGGCATGGTGGCGCGTGCCTGTAATCCCAGCTACTCAGGAGGCTGAGGGAGAATTGCTTGAACCCAGGAGGCGGAGGTTGTGGTGAGCCGAGATCGCGCCATTGCACTCCAGCCTGGGTAACAAGAGCAAAAATCCCTCTCAAAAAAAAAAAAAAAAAAGAAATAAGAAAGACTCCATCCCCTTTTCTAAGGAAAAGGAAAGAGAATTAAATTTTTTTCATCCTTTCACTCATTCTTTCATTTATTCATGTTTTCAAATCAAACATCCTTTAGGCGCTTGTAAGGTATTAACACCTAAAGCAGGTGTCATTGAAATAATACAGACTACCAAGGGGTAAGATTAATTGGGAAGACATCTATAAGGGAGTTAATCAGCTGGGCTAGGAGATGTACAAAAGAATTAGGAGCAGGACAGGGATACTCAGCAGGCATGGGGTTCAACCTGACAGTCACAGAGGTAGAAGAATGTCTGCTACATCTTCTAAGATTGGGGAGCGATTTGCTCCAAGGACGGGTAGGTAAATTAAGGTGGTGCAGGTCCAATGAAGAACAGAGGTAGGTAGGCACTGAATTGTAAAGAAGTTTAAATGTCAAAGTAAGGAGTTACTTTTGTTGATTATATTAACTCTACATAACTGTGGTACTAAGAAACCTGTTAAGGGGCAGGTCAAATACAGAAAAGAAAAAAGAAGTAGGATCTTAGATACAAAGAAAAGCCCGTATGGTACTGACATAGGTTCAAGCTCCAGACCTCTTACTGGCACTGCAGCTATTTTTTTCTTTCTACCTAAGCAGACAAGCTCCTTCTTGCCTTAGTTTATCATCCCTGCAGCCAACCTCTACCCTTTCTCCTTCTCTTCACAGGACACTAGTAATTAGGAAAAAATGTAGATTCTGAGGAAATTCAAAGAGTGTTGGAGAGGGAGGGAGAGGAAATGTGATGCAACTCCATGAGCCTTAGTCATGCAGCCGATGTGAGGTCACCATTTACCATTTCAATCCAGCCGCTGCTTCTGTCTGACTAGCAGCCATTTACCCCTCTCTCTCAGTAGTTCTGAAAGGCCATCTATGTGTTCCTTTGTGTAATGTAAAGGGCAGTCTGACTTCACATTTATGATCTTGGTTCAATCAGATGCCATCTTATTCTCTGATGGGCCTGGCTGAACTTTTGACATCAACTTTCCCTCAACAACCCCCACTTCCAACACACACACACACACACACACACACACACACACACACACGGCCAATATGTTCTAACTAGAAATCATGTGAGTTCACAGAGCCATTTTCCTTCACTTCATTATCCTCATGCCGTCACCTTAGACAACTGTTTTTTTTTTTTTTTTTTTTGAGACGGAGTTTCGCTCTTGTTACCCAGGCTGGAGGGTAATGGCGCGATCTCGGCTCACCGCAACCTCCACCTCCTGGGTTCAGGCAATTCTCCTGCCTCAGCCTCCCGAGTAGTTGGGATTACAGGCGTGCGCCACCATGCCCAGCTAATTTTTTGTATCTTTAGTAGAGACGGGGTTTCACCATTTCGACCAGGATGGTCTCGATCTCTTGACCTCGTGATCCACCCGCCTCGGCCTCCCAAAGTGCTGGGATTACAGGCGTGAGCAACTGCACCTGGCCCACAACTGGGTTTTTTTCTCCATTCCATTCTTTATCTTGGTTCAAATGCCTCATCTCTCCTAAAGAAGCCAAGGACCAGTCATCTATGTCAGGCTCAGAGCTCTCCCCACACCCTACAGCATCATTCTTCCCACCGTGAGCCTTGCATACGCCCACCTGGCCATATGAGTGGCATTCTTAAAGGTTCATTTGGCTCTTAAAATGTATTCCACATTAAGTAATATCCATATGTTGGCTTGTTGCGAGAAGAAGGTAAACAGTTGGAGACATCAACAAAAAAAATCAGGTGAGGGCAGAAAGGAGAGACAGTGAGTGGCCCCTTCGGTGAGCTGAGTTCAGTTAAAAGTTACACTTGGGCTGTGTTCAACGTTGCCCACTCATCCACGGCAGCTGCGCAAAGACAATTAACTTGTGGCCATTATCCAGCCGCATTTACCAGGCGCTCAGTCTTGTGGGAGGAGGGTAAGGCAGTAGGGGATGTGGAGTACTGGTGTTATCCTACAGGTTAAGGAGAAATATGCCCGCTACAAGAGCAGGGATACATCACCGACTTCAATTCAGCCCAGGGTTCATGTAGCAAGGGGTGAGTGAGTCACTCCTGTGGGGGTGGCGGCTGGTGGTTAGGAAAAAGGAAAATCGTGGAAAGTCCCAGAAGAAGTGGTAATCGATTCCCGATGTGTGGCCATAATGTACACTGGCCATAAGGTATACTCAGCGCCTCTGCGTCGCTGCTCCCCCTCAACCTTTTACTCACCCTCTGCTCCCAACTCGTGCCTCACCCGTGCTTCCAGGGCATCTTCGCGAGGTGCATGCAGGTCCAGCTCTGCCCACCACCCGTCCACCTGCCGACACGGACCCTTGTGGTTGGAAGGCCTCCCGGGGCTAGACGGCGACCCCTCCTGGGCTGGGAGCTGCGGCGCCTCCCTCCACCCACCCGTCCTTATTGTGTCATTTGCCCGGTCTGATGGCAGCCCCAAGCCGCTCCTCTGAGTGGGCTCGAACGGAGAAGAGAAGGGAGGCACACACTGCATTAACTAGGACCCAAGATGACCTGCCGCCTCTCTCCTGCCCCTCCTCGGTGCCCCCCACTCTCCCTTAGCCCCAAGGGGGGCTGAGGGCGCGGACAGTCAAGGCAAGAAGGGCGCAGTCCGTCAAGGTCCACAGCTGCACACAAAGCCCTTCACCTTCTCCTCGCCTTCCAAGCTCCTCCCTGGGCTTCGCTTTTCCGAGGGTCTCTGATGCCCCCTTCGGTGGTCGGCGGGACGGTCCGATTCCCTCTCGCATCGCTGTCTCCTCCCTCAGGTCTCAGCCTCCTCCTCCCCGCCCCTCGCCACACACCCCTGAGGGAGCTCAGCCCCGGCTCTGGGGGCGCGAGAACACCCCACGAGCCCGGGCCCCTGCGCCCCAGGGGAGCGGACAACGGTGCATTTTACAAAGCACAACTTCGCCCAGCCGTTCCGCCACCACACTGGAACACACACCCCGACCCCGCAGCGGTCGGGTCCGGTCCCGACCAGCACCATTCCCGGGAGGCGGGCGAGCCCAGCCACAGCCACGCTCCTACCTGCACGGCGGCTGGCGCGGCGGGCAGCGAGCGCACCGCGCGCCCCGGCCCGAGCCCCGCACCGCGGCGCGTCTGCCCTTGTGCGGCGGCGGCTGCAGCGGCGCTGGCTGGCTGGCTGGCTGGCTGGCTGCCCGGCTGACTCCTCACTGGGGCTTCCTGTAGGGCTGGACAAAGGACATTTCCTGGGAGGAGCGGAGAGCGTTCCCAGCATGCCTCGATTTGTAGTTCCCGGGGACTTCCTGCCACTGCGGCAGCGGACGCCCTGGAGGTGGCTCGGCCAGGCTGGGACCGGGGGCCTGGGGGAAAGGCGCTCGCAGCTTCCCTAAGCGCCGTGGGGACGGGAGCGGCCTGTGGGTCCTGCTCCGCGCCCCGCCCGCCCCCGCGGCGCTCTTGGATATCCCGGCACCCCGGAGGACGCGAGACCCTCGCGCTCGCGGCACTGGTGGCGGGCGGCCGGTGGGACGCCGCCGCCGAGCTGTCCCAGGGTGCGGGAGGGCTCTGTGGTGGGAGAGGCCTTTTCTCTAACAATCGGGAAGTTTGTGATGGGTTCCCTTTTTAAAAAAACATCATCTAAATAGATAAAATCTGTCTTTTAAAATAAATTTTCTTTTTGTCTTTGAAGCCATTGACATCCTGCTTGGGGCGGATTAAAGAACTTGACTGCCCACCAGGAATTCAGGTTCCTTACAATCTTGGTGCTTCATCCTTAAAACCATACAGAGCTGATTGTTTCCAGATCCCGACCCGGTGACACTCCTCCCTCCATTGTTGGCCTCGTCCCAAGCATCTTTTCAAGAAAAGCAATTAAATTGAGATTGAAAATAAATTCCGTAAATTAAATATTAGACATGTGAAAACCTGTGTGCTGCTGAGCTAGGATCGCGCTGGACTTTCTGCCTATCTTTCCTTCCTTCACCTTTAAGATTCAGCCTCGTTGGTCCTATAAAACAGATGTGAGGGCCACGGTATATTGACTGTGTATTTTGGGAAGTGGAAGGGTGAGGGAAAGAGGACACTGGCTACAGGAGAGGAACTCCACTTCCAGCCTAGCAAGAGTCTGTGATGTCCTGTACACGTTTTTGTGTATTTCTGGGACCACGTACTCAGGACCCTTAGAAAATCAAGGGAAGACTAAAAGCTGTATTCTCTCCAGGAGCATGAGCAGGCTGTAATAAACTGAGCTAGGAAAGGACAAGTTCTAGGATGCTCTAGAATGTGTTTGAAAAGTAATCAGAAAAGTCTCTGGGCTTGGTGGCTCACGCCTGTAATCCCAACACTTTGGGAAGCCGCGATGGGAAGGTCACTTGAGTCCAGGAGTTCAAGACCAGCCTGGGCAACATAGTGAGACCCTGTTTCTACAAAAAAAAAATAATAATAATAGCAGGTTTGGTGGCGCATGCCTGTAGTCCTAGCTACTCGGGAGTTTAAGCAGAAGGATCATTTGAGACATGAGGCTGCAGTGAGCCGTGATTGTACCACTGCACTTGACAGATTGAGACTCTGTCTCAAAAAAAAAGTCATAATTACCTGTCATCTCTACTTGTCATTTCACATTTTAAATCCATATGAATCAGAACATTTGGGTGAGGGGTTTAGCTTACATTTAAGTAAAGTTTATCCACTGGGAGAATACTACAGTGCTCTTTCTCTAGAGATCCTTAACCAGAGGGATAATATGGACTGGAATAAAATGTAGAACTGATGAGAAACCTGCAGATAGGACTGTCTACCTCCCAAAAGTCCCTGTTGTATGCCCACCTTAAAGGTCGTATTGTATGCCTGCTCTGTTGACTGTCACCTAAATTAATTTCGCTGTGATCCTTGCATTTTCTGGACCCTACAAATTTCTGCTCCTTCACATTCTCGACCTGGTAATGTTCCAGCAAAACTACTCCCCCAATCTCCTCCCCAAAGAATTGGTTATTGTTTGGCAAACCAAGTAGCCTCTAATAGTGTTCAATTTGAAAAACATGACATACTTGCTTGTAGCATTTAACATGTAACATTGCCCACCATGGCCCCGTTGAAGCTATTTTTTGCCTTGCTTTTAATACAACACACTCTCCTCCTTCTACACTTCTAACTTAAGCTCAGGATAGTTAAAATTTCACTAACCCACCCCATTCCAAACCTGTCCCTGCTTTTTGTTTCCAACCGCAGTCACTTCGTTATTTCAACGAGTTTTATTTAACACGTCTTATTGAACACATCGTTATTCATGCTACTCTTCATGCCTGGAGTAGACGTGACATTCAGCAGTAAGATAGTTTACCGAGTAACTACCAGCTATGTCTTACCCCCAAGAAACCCACACTCCAGTTGAAAAGACAGACTTCACACAATTACTTCACAGTGTTTAGGGGCTACAATGTTGCCTTGTACCTTCTCTAAAAATGGTGCTCTTTTCATAAGGTTTCTGTTCTGGTGAGCGGTGGGAGTGGATAGGAGTGGCCAGCGGAAGGCTGGGGAGGGAGGAAATGCGAACGGTAAAGAAGACAAGCAGTGTGTGAAATTTGGTTGTGAATGGAGTGGTAGCTGAGAAGGAAGTCGGATCAAAGGACGTTTTTCTGTTTGTGGGGGTTTTATTTGTTTGGTTTTTAAGATGAGAGATCCTTGGGAATGTTTAAAAGCTGATGGGAAAAAGTCTTGGAGAGAAGCAGAGGATAACAAGCAGGAGAGAGAAAGGAAAAAAAGAATTCTTATTCAACAAATACTTGTTGAATTAACTAATTCCTGAAACTTAGGGTTGAAAATGTTGAGAATGAAATGAACAAATTGCACATTCCCAGCTAAGATATGCAAAGTCTGAGACCAGAAGGAAATGGCATTTCTTTCCTCCTTGTCATGTGTTCCCTCCTGCCCTTGAGGCCCTCAGGGGAAGGTGACAGACAAGTGAATGAAAGGAGAAAATGGAGGCATCCTCCACTGTTGAAGATGAAGTCTTTGCCGAGTTGACAGTAGGTTGGAAAGGCACCCCACAGCTTCAGAAAAGTCTAAACTTTTTTTTTTTTTTTTTTGAGAGGGATTTTCGCTCTTGTTACCCAGGCTGGAGTGCAAGGGCGATCTCGGCTCACCGCAATATCCGCCTCCTGGGTTCAGGCAATTCTCCTGCCTCAGCCTCCCGAGTAGCTGGGATTATAGGCATGCGCCACCAAGCCCAGCTAATTTTTGTATTTTTAGTAGAGACGGGGTTTCACCTTGTTGACCAGGATGGTCTCGATCTCTTGACCTCGTGATCCACCCGCCTCGGCCTCCCAAAGTGCTGGGATTATAGGCGTGAGCCACCGCGCCCGGCCTATGCCCAGCTAATTTTTTTGTATTTTTAGTAGAGACGGCGTTTCACCATGTTGACCAGGATGGTCTCCATCTCTTGACCTTGTGATCCACCCGCCTTGGCCTCGCAAAGTGCTGGGATTATAGGCATGAGCCACGGTGCCCGGCCTTTTATTTTATTTTTAAACTATAACAAAAAGACCCAGCAATTAGCCGATTCAGTGTTGTATGAGGGATAAGCTATTAAAGGAAGCAAAGCTGAGAAAAGGGGTGTGGGAAGGGATGTATGCATCAGCAAATTTTTATGGCTTGTCTGATCATGCCTGAAGCCAAGGTACCCTTAGACTTTTTAGTTACATGAGCCAAAACATTCCCTTTTGGGCTTAAGCTATTTTGAGTTAAGTTCTATCTCTTGCAGCCAAAAGAATTCTATACAGCTGGAAGTGGGATGCTGTCGCGCAGATCCTTAAATGTAAAATTGGCGGAGTTGAGGAATGGTGAAAGTAGGAAAGATCCCTCTGCGCCATGCTAGGGAACTGGAAACTCCTATGATATGGTTGCCAAGAAACGGAGTCAGAGGTCTCAGACCCCAGCATTTCCAGGGTAGAGTCTGAGAGGTCTTGACTGACAAGCGTCAGGGTTTTAGGGAGTTTGGCCGACTTACAGTTTTTATAAATGTTCCAAAGAAAAAGGCAAGCTAATGTTGAAACTTGCCTATGGAGTAGCAGAGAGGAAAAAATTACAGTGTGATTAAAAGATTCCCTTTCTGGCCGGGCGCGATGGCTCACGCCTGTAATCCCAGCACTTTGGGAGGCCGAGGCGGGTGGATCACGAGGTCAACAGATCGAGACCATCCTGGTCAACATGGTGAAACCCCGTCTCTACTCAAAATACAAAAAATTAGCTGGGCATGGTGGCACGTGCCTGTAATCCCAGCTACTCAGGAGGCTGAGGCAGAAGAATTGCCTGAACCCAGGAGGCAGAGGTTGCGGTGAGCCGAGATCGTGCCATTGCACTCCAGCCTGGGTAACAAGAGCGAAACTCCATCTCAAAAAAATAAATAAATAAATAAAATAGATAAATAAATAAAAATAAAAGATTCCCTTTCTGCCAGTACCCAGCAAACCCAAATGGTCCGAACTCAGATATATTGAGTCATGCCACGTTGGAAAACTGAAATCCTCTCCCTTTTGCACAGTGACAGCAAAGGCATAAGGTAAAAAACTGATAATAGAAAGACTGTCTCCTGAGTCTACATCAAACTCCTCCTGCTGTGCTGCTCCTGCCTGAGGAAGGGAAGAATTAACCCCATTTTAATTGGGTGACCATAGGATTTCTTATCAAAATGGGACAATTCTGAGTATGGGTGCTATTAATAATTATACCTAGATGACAGCCTAAAACGGGTCACCCTAATTAAAAGAGCTATCCACTAGGACACCACTTTGCATCAAAAGGCCACTCCATTAGTCCTCCTTACCTACAGATAGTTATTTCAAGTCGCCCCCAGGCAGAGGCCAAGAGAGTGGCTGTTAAACTGTAGACTGTTAAAATGAATCAGCTCTAAGGCTTTTCCTTACAAGACAGAAACTCCCAGGACAGGGTCTAGAGTGCAGACAGACTCCATACCTCTGAAATACAAGGGCAGGCAAGGGAGTAGCTAAAACAATTCAGTCCTGGGCCGGGCGTGGTGGCTCACGCCTATAATCCCAGCACTTTGGGAGGCCAAGGCGGGTGGATCACGAGGTCAAGAGATCGAGACCATCCTGGTCAACATGGTGAAACCCCGTCTCTACTGAAAATACAAAAATTAGCTAGGCATGGTGGTGCGCGCTTGTAGTCCCAGCTACTCGGGAAGCTGAGGCAGGAGAATTGCTTGAACCCAGAAGGTGGAGGTTGCGGTGAGCCGAGATCGTGCCATTCATTACACTCCAGTCTGGGTAACAACAGCGAAACTCCATCTCAAAAAACAAACAAACAAACAAACAATTCAGTCCCAGGAAATGGAATCCTCTCCAATTCCCATTACAGTTGTGATCGTGGAAGAAAATAGTCAACAGGGAGGCCCCCGTGCTGCCACCAACATGGAGACTTTGTACTGTGTCCCATTCTTAGTGCTGGAAGCTGAAGAAGCCGCCCTGGCTGCACATGCCGTCGGCCATGACTGTGTGTGCTCTGGTGGTGATGTCTTACTTCCTCATCACCGGAGGAATAATTTATGATGTTATTGTTGAACCGCCAAGTGTTGGCTCTGTGACTGATGAACATGGGCATCAGAGGCCAGTAGCTTTCTTGGCCTACAGAGTAAATGAACAATGTATTATGGAAGGACTTGCATCCAGCTTCCTGTTTACAATGGGAGGCTTAGGTTTCATAATCCTGGACCGATCGAATGCACCAAATATCCCAAAACTCAATAGATTTCTTCTTCTATTCATTGGATTCGTCTGTGTTCTATTGAGTTTTTTCATGGCTAAAGTATTCATGAGAATGAAACTGCCGGGCTATCTGATGGGTTAGAGTGCCTTTGAGAAGAAATCAGTGGATACTGGATTTGCTCCTGGCAATGAAGTTTAAAGGCTGTACCAATCCTCTAATATGAAATGTGGAGAAGAATGAAAAGCAGCATAAAAGAAATACCTAGTGAAAAAGCAGGAAGTATATTGAAACTTGGACTAGAATTTCTTTCTTGGTTTAAAGAGACAAGTTGATCACAGTATTTTTTTTTTTTTTTTTTTGAGGAGGAGTTTCGCTCTTGTTACCCAGGCTGGAGTGCAATGGCGCGATCTCGGTTCACCGCAACCTCCGCCTCCTGGGTTCAAGCAATTCTCCTGCTTCAGCCTCCTGAGTAGCTGGGATTACAGGCACGCACCACCATGCCCAGCTAATTTTTGTATCTTTAGTAGAGACGGGGTTTCACCATTTTGACCAGGATGGTCTCGATCTCATGACCTCGTGATCCACCCGCCTCGGCCTCCCAAAGTGCTGGGAT
>CM052659.1:110298656-110326762 GCA_028533165.1 Leontopithecus rosalia
TCCTGGGTTCAAGCAATTCTCCTGCTTCAGCCTCCTGAGTAGCTGGGATTACAGGCACGCACCACCATGCCCAGCTAATTTTTGTATCTTTAGTAGAGACGGGGTTTCACCATTTTGACCAGGATGGTCTCGATCTCATGACCTCGTGATCCACCCGCCTCGGCCTCCCAAAGTGCTGGGATTACAGGCTTGAGCCACCGCGCCCGGCAACACAGTATTTTTTTTTTCCTGCTGACCTACTGCTATACCAATATGTCGAGTGGCATTTTATTCTCAGTTTTTCATTTCTTAAAGAAAATATACTCCATATCTACAACTATAATATCAAATAAAGTGATTATTTTTTACAACTCCCTTAGCATTTTTTGGAAATGATATTCTGATTTTCAGAAATTAACATAAAATCAAGAAGCAAGATTCCATAAGCTGAGAACTCTGGACAGCTGATCAGCTTTACCTCTGGTGCTTTGCCTTTAACTAGTGTATGATGGTAGATTATTTCAGATACATCTGTAAGACTGTTTCCTGAACAATAAGATGTATGAAAGAAGCAGAAATAAATACTTTTTCTATATGTTAAAAAAATAGTCAACAGGAACCCTTTCCGAGAGTAGAACTGAAGGAAGCTAAATTGGCCAAATAACTAAATTCCCTGTGAGGCAGGTAATTCTTGCTATTTCTAATTAGCAGCATGTAATACATCCTGTGGTACAGTCTCATGCTGATTATTTACCCTTTCTTTTGCTTTCCTATAGGAGTTACTCTATTTTCCCCTCTACCGTTTTATACTGACTATGTGGGGAGTGATCGGATTTGTAGTTTTGCCATAGGTTGCCAGAGAGAATGAAAATTACTTAAAGGTCATGGACTGGAAGCTACACACAAATAAAAACAAGATAACACCTGTAATCCCAGCACTTTGGGAGGGGGAGGCGGGTGGATCACGAGGTCAAGAGACCGAGACCATCCCGGCCAACATGGTGATACCCTGTCTCTACTAAAAATACAAAAAAAATTAGCTGGGCGTGGTGGCACGCACCTGTAGTCCCAGCTACTCAGGAGGCTGAGGCAGGAGAATTGCCTGAACCTGGGAGGCGGAGGTTACAGTGAGCTGAGGTCGTGCCGCTGCACTCCAGCCTGGCGCCTGGTGACAAAGTGAGACTCTGTCTCAAAAAAAAGAAAGAAAAACAAGACAAATAAAATGAGTTAGACACGTGAAAATGCATTTACATTTTGGAATGTGGACGAATGCATTTTCATGCATATGTAGAATAATTGCATGTTATTAAGTGAGGGCATTTTAAAAATGGTATGGAAGAAAGGAATCCCAGAGATGGACTTTAGAGTGTGGCTACTGTTTTTTTCATGGCTCCGCATTCATTCACATTTTCTTGTAACAGCACTCTAACTTTCCTTCTGTGGAGCCACCCCTCCTTCAACTTTAGTCTTGTCTGGAAGAGGGTCTATCTTCCCCCACCTCCACCACTTCATTGCCCAGTTCTGGGGCCGGATCTGTAACCCAGGCCTGGGCAATCAGTGATTCCCATAGCTCACAGCCCAGTAATTGTGTCAGAGAGGAGCATGTGGCCCAGAAGATAAGGTCAAAGAAGCGCTCTTTGTCTGTTGGAATTGCTAACATTAAAACGATAATTTAAATTGCTTTAAAAAGATAACATTAAACTGGACATGCTGGAAGATCCAGCCTGAATGTGGAGTCAATACAGAGAGTGGAAGAGCAAGAGAGGGAGACAGAGAAAAAGGGAAATGGACTTGAGCTCTTTGATCCAGGAGTTCCGAAACCTATCTTGCACTTTTAGTTCTGGGAACCGTTAAATTCTCCTCCCCCTCTATTTTATTTATCTGATTCGAATTGGATTTTTGCCTAGTTCAACAGAAATAGTTCTGAGCAAACTCAGAACTTTAATGCTTTTTGGAAATTTTTATGGTGAAATTACTCAGAAACGAAGGATGGGAGAACAAGATAGGGGAAAAGGGGTAGGTTCGCATGAAAAACGGCTGCCAATGAAATGTTCTTTTCCTCAGTGGAGACGCTGTTGTTCCCAGCACCAGCTCTCTAGCTCCATAATCCAGGCTGGAGAGTTAGGACTATGTATGGTAAACTGACCATATTCTAGGACATAAATGATGGGAACACATGGTTCAGTCAATGCCTGTTAGGATAACTCAGCCATGTTTTCATTCTTGTATTGGTTCTTTCACTAAAAAAAAAAAAAAAAAAAGGCTGGGCATGGTGGGTCATACTTAAAATCCCAGCATTTGGAAGGCCAAGGTAGGAGGATCCATTGAGCTCAGGAGTTTGAGATCAGCCTGGGCAACATAATGAGACCCCGTCTCTACAAAAAAATAAACAAACAGCTGGCCATGGTAGTGCATTCTTGTAGTCCCAGCTACTTGGGAAGCTGGGGCAGAAGGATTGTTTTAGCCCAGGAGGTCAAGGCTGCAGTGAGCTCTAATCATGTCACTGCACTATAGCCTGGGTGACAAAGTGAGACTTGGTCTCAAAAAACCTCAATCCTAAAGTGATTGTTTAGCCTGGTCGGTTTATTAGTAGGTAATACACAGCTTGGCTTTCCAATCTGATGTTTTGTTTCGTGTCCTGGTGGCATTTAGCTGCTTCATCTGAAGTTCTAAGACTTGTATTCCCACCCACATCAGTGCCTTTCCCCCTCTTCTGCCTGGAATCAACACTCCCCCTCCAGCCCCAGCCTTTCTGTGGTAGCTCCTTCTCATCTTAAACCTAAATTTCACCTTCTTATAGCAATCTTCTCTGACCACTCTATCTAAAGTAGTCCCCTTTATTCTCTGCTAATCCTTTGTTTTCTTCTTCTTCTTCAAAACACTTTAAACTCTTTAAACTTTGTTTACCTGCTTTTGTTTTCTCTCTTGAAACTAGCTGGAAACTCCACAAGAGTGGCGATCTCTATGTCTGTAACAATCCTAATTTTGTCCCGAGTCTAACACTGTGCTCAGCTTTGACAGTAGAAACTCATAAGAATATTTGCTGAATATATTTAATGAATATTTTTAAAACAGCTGTGAGGAACGTCATTGTTCATTCGTGGACAACTTCTCTTGAGTATATTTTTTCAAAGTAAATTTTTTTGAAATGTATAAAAGTGCATATTTCATTAATATGTTCAGATTTTGAAGTATATCTTATTCCCCAGAGGAAAATTTAGGGAAAGGAGAAGAGACAGTATTTCCCAAAGGAAGTGGAGGGAGGAGGAAGGGATGTTATCACTGGGATTAGCTGCAATGAAGACTGGCTCTAAAATGGCCTGCCTTCTACAGATGTTTCTCCTAGCTAAAGGCCAAGACACTGTTTCCTTGCTGGGCTTCATATGGCCTGGAAGCTCTAATCCCTCAAGGTTGGGAAGAGAGGGAAAATCAACTGTGAGTTACAGGAGAAGTAGGTAACATAGGTCAAGGTGTAGATTTTACTGGCCTTCACACTGCAAAAACTAGAAAGGTATTTAGTTCACTAAGCTTTTAAAATGAATCTGTATCTGATTTAATGGAGAGTTTGTGATGCCCTCTCTCTCAGATTAGATACAGGAAAAGGAAGCCCAGGATCACTGCTACTCTTCTGCTCGGTACTGGAAATCTATTCCAAAACAAAAAAAAACAGTTAAATGTATAAAGATTAGAAATGAAGAAACAAAACCGTTATTTGCAGATGGTCTGATCATTGACATGAAATTTATTACAAACCAGGAACCATCTCATTTGTTTAATATTCACAATTAATCTCTATGTCACAAATAGGGAAAATAAGGCTCCAAAAGGCTGTATAAATACCCAAGAAGAAAGTGTGAATGGGAGAGCCAGGAAGCCCCATCCATCCATCCCTTCAACAGTGAACAAAATGTGCACCTGCTCTCCTCCCTGCCCAGTGCTCGGCGCGAGGGACACCAAAATGAAGACACAAGCTGTGAGTGCACTCCAGCGAAAGAATGATAACCACGTAAGGACACAGTGTTGTTACCACTGAGCTTGCACAGCAGATGAGTGCCGAAGAAATTGGGATATCAGAGATCGCTTCCCCAGTGGTGACGCCTGAGCCCAGTCTTAAGCGTAGAGGTAGGTGTTCTGGGGGAGGAGCTGGGTGCTTCAGGTAAGGGCAAAAACCTTTTTGCCCTTACCTGAAGGGTGGGACAGGGCGGCTGAAATGAAGGACAGTGCCAGAGACTGGAGAATTAGGAACAGCCCCAAAATCCTACTGTGAGCCGTGCTTGGGAGTGTGGGCAGTGGATGTAGCATCACCGTAATGAGGTACAGACTCTTTAGACCCGTAGATCAACTAAAAGTAAATGACTCCATCCCTGTCGGCTGAATGAGGCAGTAAACTGCTTTGTGTTCTTTTACTGTGTCCATTGGCATGCTAATTTTATTATAATGTACCACCAGTCACAGCTTTTTCAGTGTTGCTACCAAAACTTTCTCCTATTCTCAACAAAAGTGCTTTGGCAGCCTAGCACGGTGGTGGCTCCTGCCTGTGATCCCAGCACTTTGGGAGGCCAAGTTGGATGGATCACCTGAAGTCAGGAGTTCAAGACCAACTTGGGCAACATGGTGAAACCCCAGTCTCTACTAAAAATACAAAAATCAGCTGGGCGCAGTGTTATGTACCTGTAATCGAAGCTACTTAGGAGGCTGAGGCAGGAGAATCACTTGAGCACGGGAGGCGGAGGTTGCAGTGAGCCAAGATCGCACCATTGCACTCCAGCCTGGGCAACAGAGCGAGACTCCATCTAAAAACAACAAAAACAAAAACTGCTTTGGCATCTGACTGACTCGACTATTACTCCCCACCTACCCTTCTTTTCTCCAGGAGCACAGTGGCTTCCTCACCAGCCTTCTTGTTTCTGATCAACTAAGGGGATATGGCTTCCGTGAAGGTAAAAAAGATAAATCTGTTTGTTCAATACATATTTACGGAGCATTTACAGTGCTAGGAATACAGTGAATAAAATATGGTTCCTACTCTCAAAGAGCGTATAGACTCGAGTTGACCGATTAATACCAGAATCAGAATCTCAGATATTCCGGCATTTGCTGATTCTGATGTTGTGTGCTAAGCCTTGTTCCATATGCTGTGTGTATGAACCCTTTAGTCATTCAATACTCTTGACAACCTCATGAGGCAGGTACTGCTGTTATCACCCTCACCCAATTTACTTTCCTTGCCCATTTCATCTTCTAGTTGGCTCGGAACCCAAGCAGTGTAGCATCTGCGTCTGTGCTCTGACCTTCTTCATGTTAACTGCTTAATGACAATCTAATGTGATAAATGACCTGATACAGACACACTATGTTAGAAAAATGTCCAGGGTGCTACTGACACCGACCGTAGTCTTAGGGGTGAGGAAACATGTTCTGAGAAAGTTCGTAGCTGGGCCTGGAAGCGGGAGGAGTTAGGCAGGAACAGAGGAAGGAGAGAAGCGATTTGGGGTAAGGATCCTAAGCCTGGGAACAGCTTGTCACTCAGAAGAGCTGCAGAGCATTTTGGAAGGCCAAAATGGGGCCAGGATGAGGGGGTGAGGGTGAGGGTGGGAAGGAGTAAAAATAAAGTTGACTGTTTTAGATCTTAACATTTTACTGCTAGAAAAAATTGCACACAAGGCAATAGAGCCAAGTTCCAGAAAATCCTGAATTTAAATATTACATCCCTTTAAAGGCATGCTGGCCTTTTTTCTTCAAACCAAGACCAGAATCATTTTTTGGACTTGTGGATTTACTTAGGTAATAAGTCTTACAAAAGTAGTTCTTATTAATTACGTGGAGTCTGATATTTAACCATTCATCTTTCTTGCAAGAAATAAAAGTATGTTAAATTCTATAACATCCCATAAATGAGTTAATAAAATGATTGAACTATCATTCTTCTATTAAATGTATTTTTTACTGAGCACTGCTATATATCAGGCCTAGTGTATGACACTAGACGACGCATCAGTGAAGAAGGGGACAGGTGCTTGGGTTTGCAGTATGCATATTTCAGCAGATCCTGAGTATCTCAGTCTGAAAAGCGTGCTATCCATACTTCTAGAATATATGACTCTTAATCCAAACATCTAATTTTAGAAATGAAGAAAACGAAGAGGTTAAGTGATTTACCCAATTCATGCATTTCAGTTTAGAGACTTGACCCAGTGTCGCACGCTGTCAGGCCATTGCTCTCTCCAGTAACATCCTACTCCCTCATATTTTATGAACCATAATGCGAGAGAATTGTTTGACAAGAAGTCAAAGAGTCTTGTAAGTCAGGATTCTCATTGAAATATTTCTTTAACAATCTCATATTATCCTTCGCTAGTGAAATAATAGCCTACATATGTCCAACATCGTCCTCTTTGCGAAAATGTTTTCACACTCATTATCTCATTTGAGCTTTGAGTGGCCCTATGAAGTAGATTCTGAAGATATTAATATTCACGTTTTACAGATGGAAAGACTGAGTTTAGAGAGTTTCAGTGACATGAGCATGATTACAAAGCGAAATCAGACTAAGGGCAGACTCAGCTGCCCCAGGCCTCAATTCATGAAGGCCCTAAAACATTACTGGAATTAATCAGGGATTCAGTGTTATTTAACCCAGGTTTCTACTGACACTCCAACACAAGTGATGAAATGTAAATTAGTTCTACTCCCACTCAAGAAGGAAGTGTCTTTGGATAGAAATGTAAAAACACTTCTAGGCCTACAGATTTATCTGTGATACATACACGCATGTTTCTTGGTGCAATTAGAGTCCTGTCTCGATCCCAAAAGGACCCGAAGTGGCAGCTGAATTCTGAAACTGAACAATGTGTGGCATAGCTCGAGGAAGAAGATGTTTTTTAGACTATTAATTTTAATCCCTTTAGTATATGTCCTATCGAGGTGATCTAATTGGACAATTGAAATGAAAACTGAAGAGAGAACAAAAACTACAGAACTGTGGCAAATGTTTTATTGGTGTGAGAGCCAATACATAAATAATTAATACAGGAGAAACTTTAAAAACATATTTCTGTGTATAGATTCTGCAAGTGATGTGTGAATACATTTTTGCTATTAAGGAATTACCATTAAGAATTTAGATTAAAAAGTAAAGTTCACTTTTCATATACTACCAGTGGTCTTGTTATTCTTATAGCACTTTCATAAAAACAATTTTTTTTAGAAAATACTTGGACCAAGCCTGTGTAACTATACCAAGCAAGTTATCTTTGCCCTTGGTGAATGTGAGTGTCTAATACTTTCCAGGGGAAACAAAGCACAATTCCAAATAAGTAGAATATTCTGCTCTAGTCAGTGCCCACAGCAAATCTCCTATTTGACCATAAAGAGAGATTTTATTTTATTAATTAAAATAATCATCAGGCCGGGCGCGGTGGCTCACGCCTGTAATCCCAGCACTTTCGGAGGCCGAGACGGGTGGATCATCAGGTCAAGAGATCGAGACCATCCTGGTCAACATGGTGAAACCCTGTCTCTACTAAAAATACAAAAAAATTAGCTGGGCATGGTGGCGTGTGCCTGTAATCCCAGCTACTCAGGAGGCTGAGGCAGGAGAATTGCCTGAACCCAGGAAGCAGAGGTTGTGGTGAGCCGAGATCGCGCCATTGCACTCCAGCCTGGGTAACAAGAGCGAAACTTCGTCTCAAAAAAAAAAAAAATCATCAATTTTCCCATCTCTTGCTAAATTGAAGGATATTAATTTGAAGGGACACCAAATTATCCAGGGTCTGGATCTCGCTCTTGTGGCTTCTATTCAGTGGCTAGGGCTCAGTTTTCCACTTGATAGATTTTTTTTTAACTCTAAGTTCCCCTTTTACTGCTATATTATTTCCCACCCCTGTAAATGCCTACCATTCTGATAAACTGGACCACAAAACACTCATGTTTCACTTTACACTATTTGCATCGGCGCTTGGAATGTGTCAAGCAATATATTGGTCTGTCTCCCCAGTTTTAAGCTGTTTGGCACGGGGATCCTGCCTTGGGCTTCGCCTGTCCCGCCGAGTGCTCCAAGCTGCACTGCACACGGAGCAGTGCGTGAGTCCCTCGAGGAATGTAGCCTTCCCCTCTCTCTTCTACAAAACGCAGAGGGACTCTCATCCAGCAGAATTTTTTTTTTTTTTTTTGAGAAGTTTTGCTGGTTACCCAGGCTGGAGTGCAGTGGCGCAATCTCGGCTCACCCCTCCGCCTTCTGGGTTCAGGCAATTCTCCTGCCTCAGCATCCCAAATAGCTGGGATTACAGGCACGAGCCACCATGCCCAGCTAATTTTTGTATTTTTAGTAGAGTCGGGGTTTCACCATGTTGACCAGGATGGTATCGTGATCCACCCGCCTCGGCCTCCCAAAGTGCTGGGATTATAGGCGTGAGCCACCGCGCCCGGCCTCCAGCAGAAATTTTTAAGAAGAGGGCAACCATCCAGAGTAAGCCACAGAGCTGCTGCTCGGCCAGTTAGAGTTAGGTCTTGGCCGGCCCTCGGTGCCCTTGCTCTGCGGGCCTCCCTCTGCACAACCTTGCCAGCCTCTTCCCGACCCTGGTCCCCAGAGCAGACTTTCCCTTGCCGTGTAGTTAGTACTCCAGCTGCACTCACTCCCCAGCTTCACTTCCTTACTCTTCTCAACCAGAAATCCCTTCTGATTCACAGCTTTAACTATATGCGCTCTCTTATTTCTCAAACTTCGTTTCCCTTTCCTACTGTAGGACTCACTATGACCGCCTCAGTTTCTCCTGGCTGCTTCCGGAGGCATTCTTTTTTTTTTTTTTTGAGACGGCATTTTGCTCTTATCACCCAGGCTGGAGTGCAATGGCACGATCTCGGCTCACCGCAACCTCCACCTCCCGTGTTCAGGCAATTCTCCTGCTTCAGCCTTCCGAGTAGCTGGTACTACAGGCGTGCACCATCATGCCCAGCTAATTTTTGTATTTTTAGTAGAGACGGGGTTTCACCATGTTGACCAGGATGGTCTCCATCTCTTGACCTCGTGATCCACCCGCCTTCGGCCTCCCAAAGTGCTGGGATTACAGGCGTGAGCCACCGCGCCCGGCCAGGAGTGGATTCTTTAATAGCTGCTTTAATGATCAACAGTTACAGTTATCTATAGCTATTTCCCAGTTTAGGCTATAAAACGTTTTCCTCCATCCATGTCCATGCAATGGGGACTTCTGTCCCATATAATTGTGTCTTATATGCTTAGATTTTTCCAGCGTGTTCTCCATGCACATTTCATGGTCATGTGCTTCAGCTGTTGATATACAGAAACCAGTTTAACAACTTAAAAGGTCAACTGAAAGAGGAGCAAGTCACCCTTTGTACTCATTAAAAATAAATAGAAGCATTATGGAGAGTTGTTATATATCTTATACCAAGACTTTTTTGGAGGGGGAATGGAATGCAGGGCCAGGTGGGAGAAGGATGATCACCTGGGATTATATTCTTAGCTACATCTGTTAGGATATTTGGGATTCCTCCATATGAAGAGGCCAGAAACCCAGAACAAGAGTTTATACCAGGCTGGAATCTCTAGAGATAAGGATTATGTGACAGGCTTTGTAGGCACAGAATCCAGGGGAATAACTATTGTAAGAATTCGGACAGCTATTAAGAACCATGTTAGGGCCGGGCGCGGTGGCTCAAGCCTGTAATCCTAGCACTTTGGGAGGCCGAGGCGGGTGGATCACGAGGTCAAGAGATCGAGACCATCCTAGTTGACATGGTGAAACCTCGTCTCTACTAAAAATACAAAAAATTAGCTAGGCATGGTGGCGCATGCCTGTAATCCCAGCTACTCAGGAGGCTGAGGCAGGAGAATTGCCTGAACCCAGGAGGCGGAGGTTGCGGTGAGCCGAGATCGCGCCATTGCACTCCAGCCTGGGTAACAAGAGCGAAACTCCGTCTAAAAAAAAAAAAAAAAAAAAAAAGAACCATGTTGAAAAATTAGACCAAGTGGAAAAAGAGATAGGCGCTGTCAAGCCAGAGTTCAGCTAAGCAAGCTGGTTAATGGTTAATATCAGTAGCTTCTCTGTCTGTTGCTTCTGTCCACCTCAATTCCTCATCCTACAGTAGAGCTGGCTTTTAAATCTGAAAACTCAGGTATGCCCTGAACTGATAACCAACTGAGAAAAATGTAGGGAAGAAAGTAACGGGTGGGCAAAGTTAAAAATAACAGTAGAGCAAAGCAGAGGTACTGGGTTCTCCAGAAGGTGGCAGATGAACCTATTGTTATCAAGAAAATTTAGCCAAGAGACCCAGAGACATTGCATTAGCAGACCAGGACACATGACTCTTTCTTAACTCTACCTCCAGTTTAAAACTACATGTTAGGTAGAGTTGACAGAAGCGAAAGAAAAGTTAAGGAAAAAAAAACACGAAAACTCGGCCGGGTGCGGTGGCTCAAGCCTGTAATCCCAGCACTTTGGGAGGCCGAGGCGGGTGGATCATGAGGTCAAGAGATTGAGACAATCCAGGTCAACATGGTGAAACCCCGTCTCTACTAAAGATACAAAAAATTAGCTGGGCATGGTGGTGCATGCCTGTAATCCCAGCTACTCAGGAGGCTGAGGCAGGAGAATTGCCTGAACCCAGGAGGCGGAGGTTGCGGTGAGCCAAGATTGCGCCATTGCACTCCCGCCTGGGTAGCAAGAGCGAAACTCTGTCTCAAAAAAAAAAAAAAGAAAAAGAAAAAAACCCACAAAAACTAAAGTAAAAAAATATATAAAAAGAAGGAACTACATGTCTGCTGTAAATGGTGCTTGGAGAGGAGGGAAAGAGATGAAGTATGTTTTTCGGCTTCCCATGTCTCATTAAAATATAGGTGCTGTGGGCGAGGTATTCATCATCCCCTCCCTCTGTAAGCCCTCGGATGGATGGCAGCGGCTGCTTCGTAGACATGTTGTTTGATGACACAGTCGGAAGATGGTTAGTGCACAGCAGGAGGTGGACGGGGTTCAGTTGGTCTTAAATATTCAGATCTGGTGCCCATCTAGGGATGGTGCTATGGAAAAATAATAGCTGGTAATTATTAAGAATGTAATATATTCCAGAGACTGAGCTAAAAGTCTTAAAGGTATTTCCTCATTTGCTTCTCCTCAATCCAGTTAGGCAGTTATTACTTTGTTCATTGTACCTACGAGGACACTGAAGCTTAGAGAGGTTCAGTCACTTGTCCAAGGTTCACAGCCAGAAAGTAGGAGAGATTTTCCAACCCAGGCCTGCCTCCGGAGCTCATGCTGTCAATCACCTTGCTGTCCTAGGAAAGGCAAGGCTGTTAGCTCGCAAGGCTGAAAGGAAAGCTAATGCTACATTGTTTTTTAACCCTGCAAGTTAAAGAGTTAAAAATAGAGGTGAGATGCTTATTTCCTTACACTTTTTCTTGCATTTTTCTTCATTTCACCACGCATTGTGCCCCATATCCAGGTGCTGGTCTTGTGCTTTCAGTTACTGCTGAGTTGTGTGGAAGGGCAAAGCAGATTTATTTCAATGGAAGAGTGTTCATTCATCAAATTGACCCACCATTATACAACACCAATGCAGATGACACACTCTACCAGGGTGTGGAGAGGGGTGTGCACAGTCCTCACTCTCAGGGAATTTACAACCGCCTTTGAAAGATAAGACATGCCTGTAAAAAGATAATCCAAGGCAGCAGATGATAAGCACTAAACCGCCAGCTCTTCACGTTGGAGGAAGTAGAGCGTGCTTCTCAGCAGGTGGTTGAGGTAGAATTCCTGGAGGACAAGGCCCTTTCTGTAGACTGAGAGAGCTATTTATTTTTGGGTAGTGGAATCCTAAAGTGAATCACAGAGCGAGGAAGTGAAAAGTGTGTTTGGGAACAGCAACAGCACCAGGTTGACTTTAGCAAGGCTCACAAGGGGAGGAGCAGGAGATGGGGCAGGAAAGGCAAGCTGAAATTGGACTGGGCAGATCCTTGAAAACAATGCACAGCAGTTTAAATTCGTTACAATAAATGAGATTCACAATGTAAAACACCAGGCCTACATAGGCACTTAACAAACTGAGGAGGTTTGCAAGCAACAGTAGCAGAAAGAGGGAGAGCTTTGGAAATAAGGTCAGCCTGAGTCAAATTCTAGCTCTGCCATTGATTAGCAGTGTGACTTTAGGCTACTTAATTTCCTGAGTTTCAGTTTATTTATCAGTAAAATGTGAATACTTCCCATCTCACACAGCTGTAGAGTGGGGATCAGCAAACCTTTTATGTAATGAGCCAGACTGTAAAGATTTTACCATGTAGTCTCTGCTATTATATGGTGAAAGCATATTGACAATTACATTGACAAATATGAGCATGCCTGTGTTCCAATAAGACTATTTACAAAACGTCAGCTAGCTGAATTTGACCTTTGGGCCGTAGTTTACCAATCTCTGTTACGGAAGACGAAATGAAATATCTATAAAACATCTAGCACAAAATAGTTTCTCAATAGGCATTCCAACCTTTGACCATTCCTTTTGATCCCCCCTGAAGAGGCTTCCATCTCCATTCCCACATGTTGCAGTGGAGACTTACGCATATATTATCACCTGTTTTTCTGTGGTGCTGGCCATAAGAGTATTGTCCCATAAAAGTGGATTTCAAAACCAACAGAGTTTTCGAGGTTCTTAAGAGTGTTATTTGCTAAAGGCATACAGAAAAGGAACGCTTGCTATTCATAACCTTATGTGAGAACCACGTCCAATTTTTGGGCTGAGAGGCTATGAGGCAACATGCTGCGTTCCGTTTCCTCACTAGGCTATGAGAAAAAAGCACTGAAACTCCACACACTGAATATGGAATAGAACGGTGTAGGGAATTTGGAGTGAAAGGGAGCCCCCTCATGGAGCTTTACAAAACTCAGCTGAATTCTGTTGTTTCGCTACTCCAGCTAGAATTAACCAAGATGAATTTACCTTGTGAGCAGTTTACTCTTTCCAAGCCTCCCAAGTTAACTCCTCCCCTCTCCCCTCTCCCCTCCTCTCCCCTCCTCTCCCCTCTCCCCTCCTCTCCCCTCTCCCCTCTCCCCTCTCCCGACAGTGTCTCATTCTGTCCTCCAGGATGGAGTGCAGGGGCATGATCATGGCTTACTGCAGCCTCGAACTCCTGGACTCAACTGATTCTCCCACCTCAGCCTCCTGAGTAGCTGGGACCACAGGTGTGCACTGCACCACTATGCCCAGATAATTTTTTTTGGTAGAGACAAGGGGTCGCTATGTTGTCCAGGCTGGTCTCCAACTCCTGACCTCAAGTATCCTCCCATCTTGGCCTCCCAAAGTCTTGGGATTGTATGCATGAACCACCATGCTTGGCCGTGTTACCTTATTTGGTCAATAACTGCATTGTGAGATAATTTTGCTCCTGAAGAAACTGAAAAACAAGTAGTTATGAATTGAGCCAAGGCTGCACTTCATCAGACAAAGCAATTGAGAGAGAGCAGGCTAGGTGTTGGAGGTGGACGCAGTGGAGAGGCTTACCAGGGCCAATAGTGGGACGCTTTGCCAGGCCCCACAATTTTATATAGGACCTGTTGCTAACACCATAACACACTGAAATGCAGTAAGATATCATCAGCCCTTCTCACTGAAGCCTCTCCCCCTGCAAAAGAGTTGTAATTGAGCTTGCTAGGCTCTAGACACAGCAGTCCTCCAGCTGGTAAGCCAAGCTAGCCAACAGGATGACCTAATGGCTCTTTACCAACAACACTGTCCATTGGAGTCACAGGACACCCGTTTGCAACTGGCTCTTCATCATCCCCTCTCCCTAGCCAGTAAATCACCTCGTTAGTTGCTGAATGAGGCTTGTTGGCTATGGGACCACATCCCGGCTCAGCATTGCAGCAAGTATCCAGTCACCCAGGAACCCTCTGTCATCGCCTAGGAATCCTGGAAGCATGAGGATACAAAGTGAACCCGATCATGCTGAGGAAGGGGAAACTGGTTTTTGTTCCATAGAGTAAAACCTCAATAAATTGGCCATCTGATTCCTCTGTGAACTGCATAATAAATAACAGAATTTGTAACGTAAATTAAGGGCAAAACCAAGACTATGGTATGAAGTATTTTATTAGCTCAAGAAAACAGATCTGAAGCAAACTCAAGTAGAAATCCTAAGGAGTCTTGTTCCTTAAAGCAGTAATTCTCAAACTCAGCCTCTACTTACTATGTAAAGAGGAATTTTTAAAACTGAATTTGAATCAAATATTGGCATTTCTCCAGGAAAAAAAAATAGTTAATGGGAAAATTTCCTTAGTTCTACCTGTGATTGTTTACCATTTACCTATACTAAATCTAGTGTGAACACTAAAATATTCATTTAACATAGCAGTATTTTATTATATTTTATTTTATTTTTGGTGAAGACTACTTTCACTTCAGACCGTTCTTTACCTGAACATGTTTTTGTTTTGTTTTGTTTTGTTTTGAGATGGAGTTTTGCTCTTGTTGCCCAGGCTGGAGTGTCATAGTGCCATCTTGGCTCACTGCAACCTCTACCTCCCGGGTTCAAGCAATTCTCCTGCCTCAGCCTCCAAAGTAGCCGGGACAACAGGCATGTGCCACCGTGTCTAGCTAATTTTGTATTTTTAGTACAGACAGGGCTGCATCATTTTGGTCAGGCTGGTCTTGAACTCCCGACCTCAGGTGATCCACCCATCTCAGCCTCCTAAAGTGCTGGGATTACAAGTGTGAGCCACCACGCCCAAACCTGAACGTGTTTAAGGACCAGTAAGATCAACACTACTCACAGAGTGTTATCTAAGGACAGCAGGCTAGCTAGTATTTCATTATTCTTGAGCTTTAATGACAAAACAAATTTCCAACTTGAATGCAGTTTTGCTAGATCAGCCTCTTATTTATTTCACTCCCTAGGCCATTAGAATAAGAATTTTCTCTCCATGGTTGACACCCGTCCTAAAGAATTTGGCCTTCCACCTGATCTCAGGATCTCTCCTGACGGCTCTCCAGGATATTCAGTGTCCAATTACCTCCCTCTGGTGCTGATCTCTCATAATCTTTACCATAGCGCTGACTTCCCCCGTGAGCCTTGTCTTTGTGTTAGGGACCTAACCTGGGAAGCCAGCAGACAAGAACTGGTTAGAATTGCCAAATATGTTGGCTAGACATGTTGGCCAAGAAGAATTCGGTCTGCCACATTTAGGTGAGACTCTTCAATTGATTTGGGTCCAAGTTTTTTTGTTGTTTGTTTGTTTGTTTGTTTTAATTCTCAATTTCTCAATTTTCTTGTCCAGGCCTCACAAATAGGCTTGCATGTGGACATGAGCAACACTGTCCCTGAAGGTCCCGTGTGTACTCTGGGCGTATCAGCCTCCTAACTACCATGGAGAATTGGGAAAAATGAAATCGATGTCCGGCTGTCTCTAGTGGGGCCCATTCTGGGACCCAGAAGCCAGGTTAGTAGGGTGACAGATCATCCCGGGTTGCTGGGACTGAGGAGCTCACGGGAAAACTGGTAAAGTCCTGGGTAAACAAGCCTCAGTCGATCACTTTGCTGGTTAAAAAGGACTGTAATTGAGGTTCAGAGGTCTACTGAGGTATCTGAAGAACTGGAGAACCCTGAGAAATGCAGGACACTAGGAACTCTCAGGGGACTCTCAACTGGTCCCCTGAGAGCAGATGACCAGGAGTAAAGAAACATATTGAGGTCGGGTCAACTGAGCAGTAGCATCTGGAGTTCGAGGAGCAGGCGCTCCAGGCATAATGCCCAGTGGCTGTTATTGCTACCCGTCCATGCAGTCCCCCTTTGTTCCCACGGTACCTGTGAGCTCTGGGAGGCTAAGACAGTGGTAGAAACACTATAGAATGGTATCTAAGAGCCCACGTGGCAGATATGGTATCTAAGAGCTGAGGGAGTCCTCTCAGAAAGAACTGGACATGTGGAGGTACTGGCTAGACAGAAGAGGGCACAGGAGACTGGGAGAGAGAAAGAGGTGTCAAGAGAAGGACAGGAGTGGCAAAGCCAGCACCGGAAATGATGAAAGTGACAGTGGGCAACAGAGGAGAGGATCCACAGAGCCCCTGATTATACGTGAGGCAGAGATCACCAAAAACTGATGGCTCCCTGAAATTATGTATTTCTGGGAATTTTCAGAAATAGCTGGATAATCGAACACTGAAAAAACAAAAGCCCACTTACTAATAAGCAGTTACGGGCAGCATAAAAAAATTGAAATTGGGATTATTACTGCAAACAAACATGATCCTGGGCTAGAATTACATAAAACTGCCTAGTAAACATACGGACTCTAATTACATGAAACCATTTTATGTAAATTTCTATTAAAATAAAAGTACATAGAGAAAAGCACATTAATCACAGGTCCATGGCTCACTGAATTTTCTCAGAGAGAATGCACCTGTGTACCCAAGATCTAGATTAAGAAACAGAACGTTATCATCATCCCAGAGGCCCACCTCATGCCCTTCCCAGTCACTGCCCCCTCCCAAAGTTAGCAAGTATCCTGATTTATAGCAACATACAATAGTTGTATTTGTCTGTTTTTGAACTTTATATAGATGGCAATATATGTAACTCTTTCATTTGCCTTTTTTCACTCAACATTGTGAGATTCATTTTTATTTTTATTTATTTATTTATTTATTTTTTTGAGATGGAGTTTCGCTCTTGTTGCCCAGGCTGGAGTGCAATGGCGCGATCTCGGCTCACCGCAACCTCCGCCTTCTGGGTTCAGGCAATTCTCCTGCCTCAGCCTCCTGAGTAGCTGGGATTACAGGCACGCGCCACCATGCCCAGCTAATTTTTTGTATCTTTAGTAGAGACGGGGTTTCACCATTTTGACCAGGATGGTCCCGATCTCTTGACCTCGTGATCCACCCGTCTCGGCCTCCCAAAGTGCTGGGATTACAGGCTTGAGCCACCGCGCCCGGCCTCATTTTTATTGTTATGTGAGGTTGTAATTTTTTTTGTTATTGTAATGAACCCCATTATGAAAATACCACTATCTCTTGATCCATTCTACTACTGTTGGGCATTTGTTATTTCCAGTTTGAGGCTCTTGTGAATAGTGCTGCCATGGACATTCTACTATGTGAAATTTGGTAAATGTATGATGTATTTCTGCTAGTTATACACCTAAGAGTGGAAATGCTATGTCGTAGGACATAGGTATGCTCAGCTTTGAAAGATACTGCCTAACAGTTTTCTGAAGTGGTCATGCAATTCATATTCCCCCAAACAAAGTTTGAGAGTCTCAGTTGCTTTATGTCTTCTTCAACACTATCTTTCTTTCATTTTGACCATTCTGGTCAGTGTGAATTATACATAAAACTTTGAGGTTGTGACCAGGCCCAGTGGCTCACACCAGTAATCTTAACACTTTGGGAGTCCGAGACAGGAGAACTGCCCGAGCCCAGGAGTTCAAGACCAGCCTGGACAACATGACAAAACCTAAAAATACAAAAATTGGTTGGGCATGATATCACACTCCTGTAGTCCCGGTTACTTGGGATGCTGAGATGCGAGAATGACCTGATCCTGGGAGGTTGAGGCTGCAGTGAGCTGGGGCTGCAGCCTCAGCCTCCATTGCACTCCAGACTGGGCCACAGGGCAAAAGCCTGTCTACAAAAACCGAACAAGAACAAACCTTTAAGTTTTATTTTCAGGTGTGCCAGATTCCCTGGCTCCCAATTAGTAAGATCTTGTTTTGAATGTGGGCAAATAGAGTCCTCAACATAAACATCTCAATGGATTCTCTAATTCTGAAGAAGTTAAACATGTTTCCAAGGGATCTGGCTTAAAGAAAAATGCATTTCCTTGTTTTCAGGGTTTTAGGATGCTTTACGTTCTGAATCCAAGAGCAAAAACAAAGGTAGATATAAGGGTAGCTATACAAGAACATTTTCTTTTCCTCTTGAGCTGGTTCTTTTTTTTTCTTTTCTTTTTTTGAGAGGTCTCACTCTGTCACTCAGTTTAGCATGCAGCGGTTGGCACAATCTCGGTTCACTGCAACCTCTACTTCCCAGGCTCAAGCAATCCTCCCACCTCAGCCTCCCAAGTAGCTGGGATTACAGGCATGTGCCACCATGCCTGGCTAATTTTTTGTATTTTTGATAGGGACAGGCTTTCACTATGTTTCCCAGGCTGGTGTTGAACTCCTGAACTCAAGGGATCAACCTGCCTCAGCCTCCCAAAATGCTGGGATTACAGGCATGAGCCACCAAGCTGGCCTTCCTGAGCTGGTTCTTTAATACATTACAGTGAGGCTTGATGCTTACACATTTTCTGATAGATGCATGTTGTCTCTTCAGATCTCTGGCCACAATAGCATAACATATGAACCTTTCCTTTAATCTACACATCCCAAAGTAGATAATATGATTGCTGGAGACCTGCAGGCACTATTAGCAAGGGAATGCAAGGCTTTTCGTATGTTTGATCTCAAAAGGGAAGAGTGTTTTCTTATAGACCATTTCTCGAGGGGCGGCTGTGTGTGAGTGGAAGGAATCTATATAACCAAATTGCAGACAATAACGCAATTCTGGGGGTGGCATGGGAGTTTCTTTGATTTGGACCCTAGAGATCAATATGTAAAGTATACATGATTGGTTTTCTCTGTTTAATATCTCCCTTGGCCTAGGGATTCCGAATTCTGCAGGGTTATTTTTGCCTTTAAATGAATCATTGGCCTAGCTGTCCCCAGTGTGTTAGTTAGCATACTTACATTGTATAGTAGAACACTGAAAAGATTGAAAGGAAATGAGGGATCCTCAACTCCTATCAGTAACTTTCTCTGGTCTCGGTTGGCTTGAAAGAGAGAATCTCCCCTACTGGCCTGAAAACAACTTTTTAAAAAAACTAAAACTAAATTGTGCCTTTGTGCAAAATGGACTTTGTCCTTCAGGACTGATAACAAGTACAGTTAAGAAGAAACCACAGAGCCAGATGCAGTATTGCATACCTGTAATCCCAGCTACTCTGGAGGCTGAGATGAGAGGATCCTTTGAGCCCAGGAGTTCAAGACTGTAGTGTACTATGAATACACTGTGCACTTCAGCCTGGGTGACATAGTGAGATCATGTTTATTTTTTCTTTTCTTTTCTTTTCTTTCTTTTTTTTTTTGAGATGGAGTTTCACTCTAGTTGCCCAGGCTGGAGTGCAATGGCACAATCTCTGCAAACTGCAACCTCCGTCTCCTGGATTCAAGCAATTCTCCTGCCTCAGCCGCCCAAGTAGCTGGGATTACAGGCACCCACCACCATGCCCAGCTAATTTTTTTTTTGAGATGGAGTTTTGCTGTTGTTATCCAGACTGGAGTGCAATGGCACGATCTCGGCTCACCGCAACCTCCACCTTCTGGGTTCAAGCAATTCTCCTGCCTCAGCCTCCCGAGTAGCTGGGATTACAGGCACGCGCCACCATGCCCAGCTAGTTTTTGTATTTTTAGTAGAGACGGGGTTTCACCATGTTGACCAGGATGGTCTCGATCTCTTGACCTCGTGATGCACCCACCTCGGCCTCCCAAAGTGCTGGAATTATAGGCGTGAGCCACTGTGCCCAGCCTTTTTTGTATTTTTAGTAGAGAAGGGGTTTCACCATGTTGGCCAGGCTGCTCTTGAACTCCTGACCTCAAGTGATCCACCCACCTCAGCCTCCCAAAGTTCTGGGATTACCAGTGTGAGCCACCACACCTGGCCAGTGAGACCACATTTCTAAAAGAAAAAAAAAAGAAACCACAAACTAAAACACATAACTGTAAATGTGAAAGGATATGAAGTAAAATAGGAAAAAGGAGACCTGAAAACTTTTAAGAATTTTATGTTATCATTGGTATTTTCCTCAAAATCACTTAAGTATCATAAAGCTTTGTGGGAAACTTGGTTTGGCTGCAAAGAGAGAATTCAGGGCATACTCACCTAGTCGTTATCTGAGGGGCTTCCTCTTAACAGCTCTTAATTTCCCAGATTATGTATCACAGCCTTGTTCCTCAACGAGACTGTAATCCTCTGGAGGGCAGGGACCACTGATTCACTGAAATATTTTTGTTAGGCACCTGCTAGATGCTGGGGATGGTAAGATGATACTCTGTGCCATCACACCTTCCTATGCCAGCCACCTGCTTGCATCCCTGACTAGCGCCCGCTCGCCAACTCCTGAGAACTACACTCTCCTCTTCTAGAGACTCC
Source organism: Leontopithecus rosalia (assembly GCA_028533165.1). NCBI lineage: Eukaryota > Metazoa > Chordata > Mammalia > Primates > Cebidae > Leontopithecus > Leontopithecus rosalia. Next base: position 110,318,829 of record CM052659.1, read on the forward strand.
CTGTACTTTTTGCTGAGCTCATGATACCAGCTACTTGTTTGGACCAGCACCTGTTTCTTGCCTGAACATATGTTCTGCCTCATAGACCTTTTTTCTGGCCCTTGGAACCAGTCTACCACCCCCACTTCCAACTGCCCCTCTCCATTAACGTGTCTCCTTTGAGGTTCTAGACTCTCTTAGCCTTCCCAGCCAGCTCTTTTCTGGGCTGTGTTATTCACTCATAAATATTTTCATTCCACAAATGTTCATTGAGCTTCTACTTAGTGCCAGGGGCCGTGCCAAGTAATAAAGACACAAACATGTTAACGGGTATCAGGCTGCTAAGGAAAACATAGGCATGTGAATAACTACATATAAGAAAATGCTACGAATGCCTCAAGAAATGTGTGGGTGAGATAGAGGGGTACCGAAGCACAGGTGATCATTTTTTCCATGAGGTTAGGGGTAGCAGGTAAGATTTCATGATTAAACATTAGATAAAGTAGTTTCAACTAGATCTCTGCTTCTACAACAGCTCTTGACATTCCCACTTGACCACTCCACATTCATTGCTGGTCAGAGCTCTGGCACCACTGGACAGAAGAGAGGGCAAGATAGACTATTTAAAGGTATCTAGCTAGGTCTTATCTCCAAATTGGGCTATTTGTTTTTGTATTGTTGAGTTTTAAGGGTTCATTATGTAATCTGGATATACATAATGAACTATTATTTCATTGTGTGTTTTCCTGTAAATTAGCCTTTTTTTTTTTTTTTTTTTGAGGCAGGATCTCACTCTGTTGCCAAGGCTAGAGTGCAGTGGTGTGATTACGGCTCACTGCAGCCTCCACCTCCCAGGCTCAAGCTACCCTCTCCTGCTTCAGCCTCCCAAGTAGCGGGAATATAGGTGTGTGCCACCATACCTGGCTAATTTTTGTGTTTTTAGTAGAGACAGAGTTTTACCATGTTGCCCAGGCTGGTTTTAAACTCCTGGGCTCAAGCAATCCACCCTACCCAACCTCCTAAAGCACTGGGATGAGAGGTGTGAGCCACCATGCTTGGCCCTTCTAATTTAGTCTTGAGGTTTCTCTTAGGATAGAGGCTATGAACTGTAGCCTTGGGCTTTGGGGAATAGGATAGAGGCTATGAACTGTAGCCTTGGGCTTTGGGGAATTTGGTCATGGTTGCCTACAGTGTACCTTTCGTGAGATACTTCTTTATCCTGGCAGATGCTTTTGTTGCTGTCTGATCTGTGTCCAGTTTATTCCTACCAAGATGGCCACCCTCTAGATGATCCCTGGCCAGTGAGGAAGTTAGATTTGGGTGTGTCAGTCAGGTGAGCCAGGTAAGAGGCAGCACAACAAAATGCATGAAGTAGCAGAGGCAGCATGTTACTCACAGTTCCCAGAGGGAGGAAGGCAGCACACCATTGAGAGTGGGGAGCCACCTGGTACAAACAAGCCCAACTTTATTTAAAATGGATACCAAGACAAGAAAAATTATGTGAAGTCACTACCATCCCTTACAAACTATGATTTGTAAATATTTTCTTACATCATTAAACTATCTTTTTACTTTCTTTTTTTCTTTGAGACGGAGTTTCACTCTTGTGACCCAGGCTGGAGTGCAATGGCGTGATCTCGGCTCACAGCAACCTCCGCCTCCTGGGTTCAGGCAATTCTCCTGCCTCAGCCTCCTGAGTAGCTGGGATTACAGGCACGTGCCACCATGCCCAGCTAATTTTTTGTATTTTTAGTAGAGACAGGGTTTCACCATGTTGACCAGAATGGTCTCGATCTGTTGACCTCGTGATCCACCTGCCTCGGCCTCCGAAAGTGCTGGGATTACAGACTTGAGCCACCGCGCCCAGCATCTTTTTACTTTCTTGATGAATTCTTTGAAACACAAAGTTTTTTAAAGAAGTCTAATTTATCGTTTTTGCTGTTTTCGCTTATACTTTGAGTGTTATATGTAAGAAGGCTTTGCCTACACCAAAGTCACAAAGATTTGCTTCTATATATTCTCCTAAGAGTTTTATAGTTTTAGCTCTTAAATGTAGATATTTGGTTCATTTTAATAAATTTTTATAAATGGTGTGAGGAAGGGTCTAACTTTACTCTTTTACATGTAGGTACCTGGCAGTTCCGGAATCAATTTTTGAAAATATTTATTCTTTATGTCATTGAATTGTCTTGACTCCCTTGTTGAAAATCAATTGACCGTAATTATAAGGGGTTATCTGTGAGGATTCTGCACCATTCATTTATAAGTCTGTCTTTACGCCAGCACCACACTGTCTTAATTACTATAGTTTTGTAATAAGTTTTAAAATCGGGAAGTGTGGCTCCTCTAACTTCTTCCTTTTTTTCAAGATTATTTTGGCTATTCTGGGTGCCTCACATTTCGACATGAATTTTGTGTTTAGTTTGTCAGTTTTTGCATACAAGCCAGCTGAGATTTTTAGGGATTGTGTTGAATCGATAAATCAATTTAGGGAGAATTGTCATCTTAACAATATCTAGTCTTCTGATCCATGAGCATGTATGTCTTGTCATTTATTTGGATCTTCTATAAGTTCTCTCAACAATATTTTATAGTTTTTAGATTTACCCTTGTTTGGGAGGCTGAGGCTGGAGGATCACTTGAGCCCCATAGTTTGAGGCTTCAGTGAGTTATGATCATGCCACTATACTCCAGCCTGGGTGACAGAGACAGACTCTGTCTCTAAAAAACAACAATGAAACAAACAAAAATTATTTACTTTTCTATTACTAAATTTATTTCTATTTTATAATTCCTATTTTACTGATGCTGTTGTCAGTGGAATTATTTTCTAATTTTTTCAGATTTTTAATAAAGCATATAGAAGTACAATTCATTCTGTATATTAATCTTTTGATTTTTATTTATTTATTTATTTATTTTGAGACGGAGTCTTGCTCTGTTGCCAGTTGCCAGGCTGGAGTGCAATGGCGCGATCTCGGCTCACTGCAACCTCTGCCTCCTGGGTTCAAGCAATTCTCCTGCCCCAGCCTTCCAAGTATCTGGGACTACAGGCGCACGCCACCACACCCAGCTAATTTTTGTATTTTTAGTACAGATGGGGTTTCACCATGTTGGCCAGGATGGTCTTGATCTCTTGACTTCATGATCTGCCCACCTCGGCCTCCCAAATTGCTGGGATTACAGGCGCAAGCCATCGCACCTGGTCTATTTCTTCTTTTTAGAGACCTGATCTTGCTACGTTGCCCAGGCTCGTCTCAAATTTGTAGCCTCAAGAGGTATCCTGCCTTGGCTTTCCAAAACACTGGGGTTACAGGCACAAGCTAGTATACCTGGCCCATTTGGTGTGTTAATCTTAAATCTTACAGCTTTTCTGAACTCATTTGTTAGTACTAATAGCTTAAGTAAATTTCTTAGTATTTTCTATGTATGCAAGATTATGTCATCTGCAAATAGAGATAGTTAGTTTACTTATTCCTTTCTGATCTGGTTACTTTTTTTTCATTTTCTTGCCTACTTGCCCTGGGTAGAATTTCCAGCACATTGTGAAATAGAAGTGGTGAGAACAGACATTCCTGTCTTATTCCTGATCTTAGAGGGAAAGCTTTCAGTCTTCCATCATTAAATATGGTGTTAACACATGCACATGTATGTTCATTGTGGCACTGTTTACAATAGCAAAGACCTGGAACCAACCCAAGTGCCCATCAATGATAGACTGGACAAGGAAAATGTGGCACATACACGCCATGGAATACTATGCAGCCATAAAAAAGATGAGTTCATGTCCTTTGTAGGGACATGGATGAATCTGGAAACCATTATTCTCAGCAAACTGACACAAGAACAGAAAACCAAACACTGCATGTTCTCACTCATAGGCAGGTGTTGAACAATGAGAACACATGGACACAGGGAGGGGAGCATCACACACTGGGGTCTGTTGTGGGGAAATAAGGGAGGGACAGTGGGGGGTAGGGAGTTGGGGAGGGATAACATGGAGAGAAATGCCAGATATAGATGACGGGGGGATAGAGGCAGCAAACCACATTGTCATGTATGTACCTATGCAACAATCCTGCATGTTCTGCTCATGTACCCCAGAACCTAAAGTGCAATAAAATACATATGTATAAAACATATATATATATATATTCATATGGTGTTAACAACTGTGAGTTTTTCACAGATTTTTATCAGGTTGAGGAAGTTCCCCAGTATTCCTATCATAAAAGGATGTTGGATTCTATCAAATGCTTTTCCTGCATCTATTGAGATGTCATAAGATTTTTGTACTTTAGTCTATTTACGTAGTATATCACATTAATTACATCTTGGAGGTTAAACTGACTGTGCATTTCAGAGGTAGATCTCAGTTGGTCATGGTATATAATTCTTTTTACGTGTTGTTGGAGTCAGGTTTTCAGTACTTTACCAAGAAATTTTGTGAGTATAATCATAAAGAATATTGATTTGTTTTTTAGTGTTGAAGAATGAGTTGGGAAGTATTTCCTCCTCTCTTTTTTTTTTTTCTGGAAGAATGTGTGAATAATTGATACTAATTCTTTTTAAAAGTGTTTGGCAGAACCATGAGAAAAGCTGAAAGGGAATATTCTGTGTAACCTGAAAGGGACTAACTAATAGTGTTTTAGAAACTGATTTTTTATTTTTATTTTTTTATTGAGACAGAGTTTTGCTGTTGTTACCCAGACTGGAGTGCAATGGCACGTTCTTGGCTCACCGCAACCTCCACCTCCTGGGTTCAAGCAATTCTCCTGCCTCAGCCTCCCTAGTAGCTGGGACTACAGGCGCGCACCACCATGCCCAGCTAATTTTTGTATGTTTTTTAGTAGAAACGGGGTTTCACCTTGTTGACCAGGATGGTCTCGATCTCTTGACCTCGTGATCCACCTGCCTCGGCTACTAAAGTGCTGGAATTATAGGCATGAGCCACCACACCCGTCCAGAAACTGATTTTTTAAATAGAAAACAGAGTCCCAACTCAAATTTTAGGAGAATATCTCAGCATGTTGGGAAGGTTCTCATGAACAGCCTTTTCATAATCTGGCAAGAGAGATTGCAATTAAACATTGCAGCCCAACCCATTCATGAGCTTGCATATGAAAATCTTGACGAAAAATACCAGTGAATCAAAAGTGACCCAAAAAATCACAATGATACAGTAGGTTTATTTCAGGAATGAAAGGACAAAGTACTATTTTTTAAATTTTTATTTTGTGTTTAATTGACAGATAATTTTATGTATTTGTGGGGTACAATGTTATGATACATGTATACATTGTGGAATGATTAAATCTGGCTAATAACATATTAATCACCTCACATGCTTATTTCTTTGTGATAAGAATGTTTAAAATCTACTTTTAGCAATTTTGATATAGACAATACATTATTATCAACTATAGCCACCACTCTGTGCAATAGATCACTATAACTTATTCCTCCTAAATGAACTTTGTATCCTTTAACCAACATTTCCCCTTTTCTCTTCCACTTCTCCTCTCGAGAGGGTGCCCCAGAGTGGGGCACCCCCACTCTGATAACCACTAGTCTCAACTTCTCTACTACTATGACTTTTATTTATTTATTTAAATAGTAAGTTCATTAGTTTTGAGACACAGTCTCACTTTGTCACCCATCTGGAGTGCAGTGGTGCGATCTCAGCTCACTGCAACTTCTACCTCCCAGGTTCAAGCCAGTCTCCTGCCTTAGCCTCCGGAGTAGCTGGGATTACAGGCACCCACCACCACCCCCAGCTGATTTTTGTGCTTTTAGTAGAGACAGAGTTTCACCATGCTGGTCAAGCTGGTTTCAAATGCCTGACCTCAGGTTATCGGCCCATCTCAGCCTCCCAAAGTGCTGGGATTACAGGTGCGAGCCACCACGCCTGGCCAAGTTTGACTTTTTTAGATTCCACAAATAAGTGAGCTCATGTAGTGTCAATGATGTACAATGATACAGTAGGTTTATTTCAGGAATGAAAGGAAGTGAAATAAGCTTGGCTTATCTCACTTAGCATAATGAAGAAGAAAGTACTACCAAACTATTCATAACAATAATAGGTCAAAAAAGAAAATCATACAAACTTAAATGATGCTGAAACAGCATGTGATAGAATATTCATTCTGATAAAGGCTTTAAAAACTTACTCATAGACGAACGCTTCCTTAAAAATGTAAAAGAATATATACTTCAGACCAAGAGCAACACTGTACTCAAGGGTGAATCACTGAAAGTTATCCCATTGTCGGCCGGGCGCGGTGGCTCACACCTGTAATCCCAGCACTTTGGGAGGCCGAGGCGGGTGAATACACGAGGTCAAGAGATCGAGACCATCCTGGTCAACAAGGTGAAACCCCATCTCTACTAAAAATGCAAAAAATTAGCTGGGCATGGTGGCGCGCACCTGTAGTCCCAGCTACTCCGGAGGCTGAGGCAGGAGAATTGCTTGAACCCAGGAGGCGGAGGTTGTGGTCAGCCGAGATCGTGCCATTGCACTCCAGCCTGGGTAACAAAAGCGAAACTCTGTCTCAAAAAAAAGAAAGAAAGAAAGAAAGAAAGAAAGAAGGAAGGAAGGAAGGAAGGAAGGAAGGAAAGAAAGAAAGAAAAGCCCATTGTAATATCTATTATCTCTATTACTATTTATTGTCATTTGAGAAGTCCTGGCTAATACGTTAAGGTATGACACAAAAATAAGTGACTTTCAGGAAGCAGAACACAAATAATTTCTATTTACAAGTGATAGTATCCACTAGGAAACTCAAAGAAATAAACCGAAAAATAAAGTTAAAATTAATACAAACCGAAAGTACAATGGCCGGATCCAAAGTAAATATAATTTGATAGTTTATTTTACAAATAATAATAATAATACAACCCATTTTACATGAGCATATGTTGTGTGGTAAGCACTGTGCTACATACTTTACATAGACCGTCTAATTTAACCTTCTTAAAGTCCTTCAGCCATTAATTAATGAAACTTTACAACAAATTTTATGAGGAATGTGTTACCATTATCTCCATTTTATAGAAGAGGAAGTCGGAGCTTAGGGATAAATGTAACTTTCCTAAGGCCACAAAACTAGTATAAAACAAAGCTAGAATCCACTGAGCCTCACTCTTTATTATATTATTTGGTACCGATCATCAGTATGACTATCATGATTGATGTTATTATATGCTGAAAGTGTTGGGGCCATTTTTTATAGGTGTCTCCCATTTCTGTTCATCTTTTTTTTTTTTTTTTTTTGAGACAGAGTCTCACTCTATCACCAGGCGCCAGGCTGGAGTGCAGTGGCACGACCTTGGCTCACTGCAACCTCCGCCTCCCGGGTTCAAGCAATCCTTCTGCCTCAGCCTCCCGAGTAGCTGAGACTACAGGCACGCGCCACCATGCCCAGCTAATTTTTTTTGTATTTTTAGTAGAGACGCGGTTTCACCATGTTGGCCAGGATGGTCTCGATCTCTTGCCCTCATGATCCGCCCACCTCGGCCTCCCAAAGTGCGGAGATTACAGGCGTGAGCCACCGCGCCCGGCCTTTCTGCTCGTCTTGTGAGCAGGGGCACCACTGATACCCTTCGTTCCTGACTGTCTTTTCCAGGCTGTTTGTATAAGGAATAGCCTTGGAAGCTAGAGACGGTATCACTATCAGAGCAAAGGACAGGTTTGTTTACCGTCCAGTATAATAAAGATATGATCTCCCTTCAGGAAAAAAAATCTTTAAAAGTATTTTTAAGGCCGGGCGCGGTGGCTCAAGCCTGTAATCCCAGCACTTTGGGAGGCCGAGGCGGGTGGATCACGAGGTCAAGAGATCGAGACCATCCTGGTCAACATGGTGAAACCCCGTCTCTACTAAAGATACAAAAAATTAGCTGGGCATGGTGGTGCGTGCCTGTAATCCCAGCTACTCAGGAGGCTGAGGCAGGAGAAT
>CM052659.1:110327262-110365143 GCA_028533165.1 Leontopithecus rosalia
TCTCTAAGTTGTCTATTCTCATTAGCATTTCGTCAAACCTTGTTTCAAAGTTTTTTTCAAAGTTCTTAGTTTCTTTTCGTTGGGCTACAACATGTTCTTTGAACTCACGGAAGTGTTTTATTATCCATAACCTGAAGTTTGATTCTGTTGTTGGGATGCGCTCTTCCTCCATCAAGTCTTGTTCCTTTGTTGATGAGGAACTGTGATCATCTTTAGAGGGAGAGGGGTTCTGATTTTGAGTATTCTCAGCCTTTTTATGCTGGTTTCTTCCCATCGTTGTAAATTTATCCTCCTGTCGTCTTTGAAATTACCAGCTTTCAGTAGGTCTCTTGAGTGAACATCCGAGATGTTAGTTCCCAGGGCCAGGAACAGTGGCATTAAGACTGATGGTGTTTTTCTGCCCAGGCTTCTCCTGTCTAGCTTCCTTCTTGTGTCCGAAATAGGTGAGTCTGCCTTCCCGGAGTTCCAAACCTCGGTCAGAAGGGGAACCAGTCGCGTTCACTCTGCGCCGAGGTGCGGGTACAACTTCTGCGCCGGCCTCAGGAGTCAGCGCTGGGAACCCGCGCGGCTCCTCCAAACCCCGGTCAGAAGGGGAGCCAGCCCCGCCTAGTCAGCTCCGAGAGCCGCCGAGCGGAGGTGCCGGCGACTGCTGCACCTCGGTGCCGGGGAACTACTGCCCCTCGTGGCTCCTCCACTGGGAATCTTCTGCTCCTGAGCGACCAGAATTTGTCTGAAAGTGTGGCGTCCACTAGTTCTATGAGCTTTAACTGCGAGCTGCAATCCTGAGATGTTAGCGATCGGCCATCTTGGATCGTTCCCCCGGCAGTTGACTTTTGAACTGGATGCTATGGAAAATAGATGGGGCTCCTGGGCTGGAAATTTAGCTTGAAGAGTTCATCAGTTTGCAAGAGTTGATTGAAACCATAGGACCATCAAGGGAAGGTATGTGGTTTGAAGAGAAAAAAAGGGCAGAAGACAGGAACTTGGGGAATATAAATGTTTTGTTTTGTTTTGTTTTTTTGAGACGGAGTTTCACGCTTGTTACCCAGGCTGGAGTGCAATGGCAATGGCACGATCTTGGCTCACCGCAACCTCTGCCTCCTGGATTCAGGCAATTCTCCTGCCTCAGCCTCCTGCGTAGCTGGGATTACAGGCACGCACCACCATGCCCAGCTCATTTTTTGTATTTTTAGTAGAGATGGGGTTTCACCATGTTGACCAGGATGTTCTCGATCTCTTGACCTCATGATCCACCCACCTCGGCCTCCCAAAGTACTGGGATTACAGGCGTGAGCCACCGCGCCCGGCCCATAAGTGTTTTAAGTAGAGAAAAAGAAGCTCTGCAAAGATAAGAAAAGGAACTGATAAATGAAATAATTAGTGGGCCAACTTGGAGATGCAAGTAAGACTAGAAAGCACACACGTTTAATGGAACAAATCTATATAGTTGTAATTTCCTTAGAAGTCTTAAATGAATGAGGGAGACTAGAATGTAGCATTAGTCTGGGATTGAGGTTTTACCAGACAATACAGTAAAAATTGTGAGTTTAGGGAAACCAGGTTGTTGAAGTTAGAGCAGTTTAGATGATCAGCTGTGCCAAATACTGCAAATTACGTGCTGTACATTATTCTTTACGTATATTGACCCTTAATCCTCACAGCAACCATAGTTGTTACAGAAGATTCTAGAATGTAAGTTCCATAAGAGCAAGGAGGGTATGTTTTGTTGTCTATGCTATTCTCAGTGTCTGACATACAGAATGGGCTCAAATACTTGTTGAACAAATGAGTGAATATGAGATACATACTACTATTCCCATTTTTCAGATATGGAAACTGGGTAAGAAGAGATTAAGTAACTTGCATATGCAACTGTTTAGTGGTAGAGCCAGTAGGAAAGGAATTGAGCCCAGGATTAGGGAGCTAGTGGAAAACAGAGAGATTTTAGATCTGGAGATCTCTATGAGCAAAGTGGAAATGAAGGCATGAGAGACATAGAAGGGGAGAAAGTTATTATCAGAGAGTAAAATGGTGGAGTTTATAATTTTTTTGAGATAGGATTGTTCAGGGTTATGACAAAGGTTCAAGTCTTAGCAATGGAGTAAAGGATGTTTATTAGCAAAGCTTTATAGGCATCTATGTAGATGTTGAAAGCTGCTAAGGTTATAATAGAAGTTTGAATAGAGAGGAACATTATAATACTGTCCTCATAAATGAGGTGGTATAATTGGAGATCTATAGATAAGAAGCAATAGAGGGTGGAATAGATAATGCTATTTTCTTATTTCAATTCCAGCTTTTTATTTTTATTTATTTATTTTACTTTAAAATCTTTATTTGGGGCTGGGCTTGATGGCTCACGCCTGTAATCCCAGCACCTTGGGAGGCCAAGGCAGGTAGATCACTTGAGGTCAGGAGTTTGAAGAGGCATAAATTTCCCCATAGGCGGAATTGTGCTGATGGCTCAAGCTTATTCCTTCCCAAAGGATAAACCGAAAACAAATGAAGTGAACGTAAACTCAAGATGTTATTGTCTTCATAAAAGATGACACTTAGAACTGGATCACTTGGCCGTTTCTCTTATCTCCTCCCAGTTCAAAATGCTTGCATCTTTTATTTTTATTTTTATTATTTTTATTTTTATTTTTAATTTTTATTGCATTTTAGGTTTTGGGGTACATGTGCAGAACATGCAAGATAGTTGCATAGGTACACACGTGGCAGTGTGTTTTGCTGCCTTCTGCCCCCTCACCCATAGAAATGCTTGCATCTTTTAATAGCCAGCATTCTCTTAGATCTGCAGTTGGGCTCAACGCACTCAAGCCTTAGCACAATCTTCTTTGTAGTTTCAGCCTTTTTCCGGAAAATCGGCTTAGTTTGCCCACCATAGCCACTCTGCTTCCTGTCATAACGCCGCTTTCCCTGGGCATACAGAGAATCCTTGCCCTTCTTGTACTGTGTCACTTTGTGGGGTTGGTGTTGCCACACTTCTTACAGAAAGTCCGTTCACCATTTTTGCGTGAGCGCCACCGGCCCGGAAAGAAAGAGCAATTCTGGCTTTTTAAACGTAGATTGAGCTTAGATCTGGTTTGCTGAAAAGACAGGAATAAACTGGGCTTGCTGCATATAATTTATTTCCCCCATATGGATAAGCTGCTTGGAAAGCTCCAGAAGTATTCAGAATGTAAATACAAAAGTTTTAAATTTTACCTGACGTGCCAGCTCTGCTTAAGGTAGGAATTCTAAATAGTAAATCTCTTCCCTGCAAGGAAAGCTACCTCCTCCTTTTTATAAAATTTTTGTTTGTGTTTATGGCACCTCTCTCTGTTTTGTAGCTGTTGAGTACTCACTCCAAGGATGGTAAAAACAAAATACACTTGCTCTTCTAAATATTTAGCCACTGCCTAATGGATTGCATTTATGCTCAGTTCCCCTCCCTCATGTCTCTTTTTGAATGGTTTTTGTCTGACGAAGCTCTTGAGAGCTTTCTATTTATATTGTGGCACAGGAAAAAGTTCATTTTCACACTATAGTTAACATTTTAAGTTGATGATTTTTAGAATGTTTCGATAACTTAAGCAATTAATCCTGTTTCATTTTTAGAGATGATGCAATCTGATGTTTTATTTGCTTTTAAGGCTCTAATTTATTTTCATAGCATTGTAATTTGTAACCTGAATGTTTCCCTTCAGAGAAATATAAAACTCTAGTAATCCAGCTGGGCGCGGTGGCTCAGGCTTGTAATCCCAGCACTTTGGGAAGCCAAGGCGGGTGGATCACGAGGTCAAGAGATGGAGACCATCCTGGTCAACATGGTTAAACCCCGTCTCTACTAAAAATACAAAAAATTAGCTGGGCACGGTGGCACGTGCTCGTAATCCCAGCTACTCAGGAGGCTGAGGCAGGAGAATTGCCTGAACCCAGGAGGCGGAGGTTGGGGTGAGCCGAGATCGCGCCATTGCACTCCAGCCTGGGTAACAAGAGCGAAACTCCGTCTCAAAAAAAAAAAAAAAAAAAAAAGCAAAAAAACCCAACTCGTTTCAGCTGCATAAAATATAGGCGTCACTTCTATTTTGAGTCTTTTCTTCTGCAGCTGGGCAAAGGAGAGTCTTGCAACTTTGTTGCTAATGGATTCTCTGATTGTTTTGCAGACGCCTAATGGTAGTTGCCCCGAGCCGAGATCCGGCCATTGCACTTCAGCCTGGGTAACAAGAGAGAAACTCCATCTCAAAAAAAAACAAACAACAAAAAAACTAGTAATCCATTATATATAGTATTGTGTTAAGCCTAAGATTTCATTATTTATCACATACGTTTCTTTCATTTTATTTTTTATTATGCACATTTAAAGCACAGCCTTTGATTTACATAATTTTCCATTTTGTGGTTGTGCCTCCTTTGCTTTTTGTTTTTGTGTGTGTATGTCTTTCATACAAATTAGTATCATTCTATCGTAGCTCTTAGGAAATTCAGTTAATCAAATATGTTATAAAATGTGTTTGTATAATAAAAATGTTGGAGGCGATGATTCTGAAGGTGCCTTTTAGAGCAGGTGTGCTATGGTTTTGTGGCTTTCTACCTCTGCCCACTTTAAATCTCAGTAGGCAGCAGCTGAAATACTACTAAATGACCTCTGACACAGAACCCATGAATGCTACAAGTCTGTTTTCATGTCACCACGTTCTTTGTAAACCTAAATGTTTGTCAAATCAGAGGTGTGTTTAGATCTTTTTACTGAATGCGCCTTGAGGAGAAGAATAAAGTTTGGGGTCAATTTGGCATAATCCCCACGTTTGTCTTTTTCTATTATAGAGGTTTCTTGCAGAATGGAGTGACAATTCCTTCAGAGGAAAAAAAGTTCAGACTAAGTGTAAGTGGACTTACTGTCTTCTCCATACTTTTTCTAGCAGCCTCACCGGGTCCTGGTGATATCATAAGTAAATGCAAAGCAGACTAGATGGGTTGCTGGTCGGTATATTTCGTTCTTATTTGATTGAGGTGCCTTTGGTTATATAATAAGTATATAATAGGTACATTAACTGACAAATTATATTAAGCAAATAAATATATAGCCATGGGCTCTGTATGTACAAGTGTCTTACTTTTTAAATCAATAATGATTGTCTCCCAGTAATTAATAATTTTTTCATGTGTTCATGTATATATGTAGTATATATTAAAATATTGTTTGTGTATTTTGGTGTAAATTTGGCAATTTTGAGTTTGTCAACTCAAGTATAAAACACTTAAATATACTTAAATAAGTAAGATTTAATGTCTTTACAGTAATGAAATAGAAAATTCTCGAATGTTACTCATTTAAATTTTCTGATTTGGGTTCTGATAATCTGTTAGAAAATTTGTAATATGCTTAGGCTCACTTCACTTTCCACACCAGAAACTATTATATCCTTACTGGTTAGAAGCTGCCAATGGTCACTAATTGTTAAAATATAAGAAGGTTGTAGGGGACCATCCGACAAAAGAACTAGTTACCTTTACAGTTTGTTCTCTGTACCTCTTCTAACACTTTGTGTCGGAAGAAAATCTCTATTCAGTGCCTTGGGTGAGAAGAGCCTTACCTCCTTTTAGATTCCAATTGTGGGAAATTTCTTGCTATCCTGGACATTCTAACTTGTTCAGGGTTATTTTGAACAGAGTAAGGTGGACTCCTGGAATGGTTGAGAACTAATTCATGTTTGTTTGTTTTTCTGAATCAGTAGTTTAGTAATTAAAGTGGTTTATGATTCTTTTAATAGATTTAAAATTTATTTTAATAGAAAAGAAATATTTACTTGAAATTTAAATTAATGAAAAGAATAACCAGAGGAGATATTCAATATTTTGATATGGGAAAATAGAGAAAATAAAATTTTTTAAATTTATCCAGATATTACTGTTTGACTATAAGTTTTCTCCCAGAAGAATTTGTTTGGATTTTACAATTTGTGAGAGGCGTAAGGGAGTTGGGGAGGTGGTCAAACCCAAATTAGCATGTTGACTATCCAGATTCGCAGACATTTCACTAAACCATTTATGTATTTAGCATTTTTGTCGATTAGTCTTTTCTTTTACAGTGCTCTTAAATCACTCCATTTCGTTTACTCCGTTAGCTGAAAATTAAAGTATATACTGTGATAGCAGAAAACAGATTGGGAGGTTGTATTACATAACGTAATAAATCCTATTAAACCTTTTAGCCCAGCATGGTGGTACATGTTTGTAATCCCAGCTACTCAAAAAAAAAAAACTTTTAAAGTAGAAAGATTAATTTTACATTTCAGAATTGTCTTAGTGACAGGAAAGTAAACAGGTAACCTAAAATTCATTTTGTTCTCTAGGTTTGCAGCATTTTATGTGGTGATTGTAGATCCTAAGCGTTATGAGTTACCCACCTGTATGAAATTACTTCCCAGAAGCCTTGATGTTCCCATAAAGAGCTAAAGACAAAACCAAATCAACCCTTAACACCTTTTATGGGAGATCAACTTGTGTGGGTTATGAGGCCCTCCTTGACTAAGCAGGACATCTAGGGAAACCTGCCCAATTGGAATTAATAGCTGATACTCTAAAAGGAGAATGGTGAAAAGAAGGCTGTTAGCAGAAACAGCCTCATTCATTTATAGAGATCATCTTGTTAAAAGGGAAATGAGCTTCCCTAGATCCCAAGCAGGTATTGAAAATGCAAGGAGAGAACCTAGGAAACTTTTCTGTGCAGACTGTCAGTAAAAAGTGAAAACATTTCTTTTACTGTAAAAAAAAGAAAATATGTTTTTTCCTTCTTTCAAAGATGCTTTACTACCTTTGAAAACGATTTTTAAAAGACTCAGAGAAAATGAAATACAGATTCTTAAAGTGGAAAGGGGCCTTAGAAATCCATCTGGTCTGGTTCATTTTATAGATAGAACTGAGAACCTCAAGAAGTTACGTAACTTGGTTTACATTACATACACTCCATTACATAAACTACAGACAAGAGCTAGTTTGAAGCAGAAGCTACAGTTTTCTTGCTGGGTCCAGTTGGTTACAAGTATGAACAGTCATCATTAAAATGTAACCACCCCTTGTGCGCGCCACCCCTTCCATTGCCATCAGGTGCCTTGTGCGTGAACCTTGCCAGCCAAACTGTTAACGTCTGGCATCCTTTGTGCGCACGCCTCTCCTTCCAGTACCTATCAGGCACCCCTTCTACCCCGTGACCTCCCCCGCCGCTATTGCTCACAGGTGCCTCGCGTGCATATTTTGCCCCCCAACTCCACATTGCCAGCGGGTGCCTGGCGTGCATACCTTGTCACGGGAAACCCGTAAGGTCGCCCTTCCAGCACGGATCTGTCACTCGCGCCCATCTTTCCACGCTCCCCACTCGCTCAGACTTGAATGATGCATTTCCTGGCAACAGGAGAATGCTCCCTTAGCCTTTGGCCGAGTTGGTAGCAGACAAGAGGACGCTCAGAGCCTAGCTCTCGAGAGTTCAAGCATCCAAAAATACCCCACTGCTCCCAGGAGCAGTTAGCTGGGCACCCTGTGCCCCTTATCCCTGTCCTGGTCCCGTCCCGGGCCAAGGACCCGCCAGTAGGACTCTAAAATGATTTTTAGGGAATACAAATTAATACATGACCATCTACCTTAGAAATAAAAGAGCCTATATTTTAACATATTTTAGTCCTTCTAAAGTTCTTGGTACACTCAGGCACTCTACTATGTCATAAAGAAGCTGGTCTCTATCCTCAAAGAGATTCTACAAACTAGGAAACTAGGAGGGTCTCAGAAGAGGAAGATAATGCAGACAGTTTCTCACTAATCGTCCCAGAGTGGTACAACCCTGAGAGGTACAGGCTTCAGAGAAGGTTGAGAGCAGGGTGACTTTAATGGGTACCATGCACAAGATCAAACAAACAGACATGTGCTGCAAGAGGGGGTGATATGCAAAAGAAAAAAATATGATAGGGAGGCTTACCTGGCTGAGAATGAGAATAAGGCTTGCAGGCATAAGCATGTGTGGTTTTTGCTCAACCAGAGTTCTTGCACAGCTAAAAGTACTTCAAGTCTCTGTCCTGTGCTGGGAAAAGGTGTGAGGTCACCCTCACACCTCTGAGGTGTGGGGTGGCCCTATGGACCAGTGAGTCTGTGGTCTTGTCTGGAAAATGGGGTTGGAATGCAACAGTGCTTCTTGGACTGTAGGGTGACCCAGTAGGGATTGTGAATTGATTTTTAAATAAAATATGCAGACTAAAGTAGAGTAGGACTCACCAGGGTGCAATAAATGCACATAAGGTGGGTACAGGATATGAGGTTTCATTCCATGTGGTGTGTCGGCGCATGATAGGAATGTGTCAAATCTATGTCTCACTGAGTCTTTTTAACCCCTTCAGCTCACTTCGAAGTGAGCACCCCACTTTGGGTGGTGCTCAGAAGAAAGGTGCTCACTTGGGTCAGAGCAGAGAAAGCTTCCCCAAATGAGCCACTCTTGGCTGTGACTACCACTGCACACAGCCATGTTTTCTCTTCCTCTGCTTCCAGCTCCCCTGCCTTCCCATATCACTCCTGCTTTTTGGCTATGTCCCCCACTTTCTGAATTCCCCTCTACCCAGTACCCTTTCTTGGCTGCAGCCCTTTTAGAGCTCTTCACATGCCTCCAAGCTTCTGATTTTTTCATATCCCACTCTCCATTCAAATACTTTTACTACTCAAACTCTTCCAAATTTTTTTCTAACTTAAAAAATTTCAATGTTTCTATTTTCTTCGGTTTGATTTTCACTCCAACTTCCTCCCAGTCTAGCCCCTTTAAATGCTGTCAGGTTTCAATATCCCCAATTGCTTAAATGTCCAATTTTTTTCCTCCTTTGCCCCTACAGATGATCTAGTTACTCCTTTTTGCTCCAGCATTCCCCCAAACCTTCTCAAACACTGATATTTTCCACTTTCCCCACAAATCTCCCTGTCAGGCTTCTGCCCCCAAACATCTTCTCACCCCTTCACACCACATCACCCAGGTCCTTTAGATTTCTATGCACCCGATTTCTCTGTCCCCTAACACCCGCTTGCTTCCCTTGCTCACACCATGGCAGTGCCCATCTGCTCCTCGCTGCTCACTCAAGTCTGCTGCTCGGGACGCCTTTGGCGACGAAGAGGGAGATTCTTGCTGAAGAGCGGCTCCAGGGGCAGCATGGCAATCCGGGGGACCTTTCTTCTCATTGTTGGCCTTGGCCCCAAGTGTGCCCAGGTGCTGATGGAGCGCCTGGGGTGTGTGAGCCCTGCCGCCAGGGCCTGGCTGGGGTTGCGCCAGGAGCTGTCCGTGGTTCTGAAACGATGCTGGCTGTGACTGGGCGAAAGAGCGCTGTCCGTAGTGCTGAAGATGTTCCCGGGCCCCGGCAGCGGCAGCAGCGGTGCCTAGGAGGCCGGCAGCCGGAAGACCACCAGGTAAGGAATCCTGGCGGAGGCTACGCTTGCAGCAGCTGCTGATGCTCCCACAAGCAGCGATTCTCCACGCTCAGCTCCGTCCAGCCGCCGCTCCAGCTCGTTGATGCTGTGGTGCTGGGTGTGGACAAGGCTCTGCTGGTTCTTTTTGGTTCTTTTTCTATTTTCTTTTGGCAGAGTCCCGTTCTGTTGCCAGGCTGGAGTGCAGTGGAATGACCTCAACTCACTGTATAACCTCTGTGTCCCAGGTTCAAGCGATTCTTCTGCCTCAGCCTCCCAAGTAGCTGAGACTACAGATGCGTGCCACCACTACCAGCTAATTTTCGTATTTTTAGTAGAGACGGAGTTTCACCATGTTGGCCAGGATGGTCTCAATCTCTCGACTTCATGATCCACCCACCTAGGTCTCCCAAAGTGTTGGGATTACAGGCGTGAGTCACCATGCCCGGCGAGGCTCTGCTGGTTCTGCATGATGGTCCTGAGCTCCTTGAGGTAGAGCCCGGTGCACCAGATTCTCCGGCAACCTCTCCAAGCCTCCCACCCACTGCCTGTGCCCTGCCTGTGCCTGGGAGGGTGGCTGGGAGCGTGAGGGAGCAGGATCCTAGCAGCCCAGAGTTTGGCTTGCTTCCTTCTCCCCCAGACCTTACTTCCCTCCTGCCGCTGGTGCTGTGTCACCGCCACTCTGGCCTTCACACACCCACCGTGGGTTGGCACCAAGACACAGGGCAGCCCCTCCTGTCTTGGAGTCCAGAGGAGGCTCTTACTCGCCGGATATAGAGAAGAGGGAGAAAGCGAGCAATAAGTTTGGGTATGGGAGGGAAGCAGTATAAATGCAGGGGACTGTAGAAGGATGGTGAATCTGACTGGAGAGTCGCAAAAGCGAGGGAGGGAGGGAGGGAGGGAAAAGGAAGCAGAGATACTGGGAAGGTGCAGTCGAGCTGGTAGGAGAAGAGAAAAAGATAAGAAAGAAAGAGAAGGGGAGAGGCTGGCAGAGAGGAAGCAGAAAAAGTGAAGATGAGGCAAAGGGAGAGAAAAATGTGCTGGAGGAGAGAAAGGTGTGAGACCCTGAAGCGGCAAATTCTTTTCCCTGGCCCAGCCCTTCCAGAGGCCAGGGTCCATCTAGAGACTGGCTGAGGAGAGGCCACACTGGCCTCTTTTGCTCCCAACAATCTATTCTGCCAGGGAATTCCCTGGAACCTAAGGATCCTGGAGCACTAAGGGACCCTGGAGAACATCTGGTCCTGCTCCTTCCTTCAGCCATGCGGAAAGTTGGGGTGGGAAGGTTGTTCATACTGGTTTTCTCTGGGACTGAGACCTCAGGACAGTTTTGGCAGTTCCTTCTAGGACCACAGACTAAATAAACCAGGCCCTCTGTGGAAAGGATAACACTTCCAGAAACTTCTGAACAGATAATTCTATCTGACCAACATTTATGAACTGCATGCGATTACCAAACATTGGGCTAGATGGCAGTAAGATAAGGGTTAGAAAGAGAAAATCTTTGGCTTCTTGAAGCTTATTAATAAATGGGTGAAATGGGTCATAATTTTGATGCATCATGGCTGTGGTAATAAGGTAGAGGTTTGCCCAGAGTGCTGCAGGAGCCAGCAGCTGGGAGATCCAGGAATGCTTCTTGGAGGAAGTAATCCTTGAGGTGGGGAGGGTTTTCCAGGAAGGGAGAGGGTAGCATGAGCAAAAGCTTAGAGATATTAATAATCGTGGACTGATAATCATGGCCTTGTGTGCGTGCCTTGTCACGACAATCAGTTAAGATTCTGAGCCCTTTGTGCTCGCCTCTCCCTCCAGTACCTAGTGTGCACGCCACTCCCTACCCCGCCCCCAATCCTGCAGTTGTCAGTAGCTGCCTTGTGCCTGTACCTTGCCACACCAATCCGTTAAGGTCCCAGGTCCTTAGTGCATGTGCCTCTCCCTACAGTACACCTTGCATGCACCATTGCCGTCAGGTGCCTTGTGCACAAACCTTGCCAGCCAAACCGTTAATGTCTGGCATCCTTTGTGCACATGCCTCTCCTTCCAGTACCTATCAGGCGCCCCTTCTACCCTGCTGCCATTGCTTGCAGGTGCCTCATGTGCATATTTTGACCCCCCCGCCCCCGCCACCGACTCCGCATTGTCAGCAGGTGCCTGGCATGCATACTTTGTCGCAGGAATCCCTTAAGGTTGCCCTTCCAGCGTGGATCTGGTACTTGTGCCTGTCTTTGCATGCGCCCCACTCGCTCAGGTTTGAATGATGCGTTTCCTGGCAACAGGAGAATGCTCCCTTCGCCTTTGGCCAGTTGGCAGCAGACAAGAGGATGCTCAGAGCCCAGCTCTTGAGAGTTCAAGCAATCGAAAATACCCCACTGCTCCCAGGAGTGGTTACCTGGGCACTCTGTGCCCTTTATCCCTGTCCCGGTCCCGTCCTGGGGCCAAGGACCCACCAGTAGGACTCAGTTGCCTTGAGCCTGCTGCCCGCATCCCTCACTTCACTTTGCTTGTGGGATCTCTCCATTGCTCCTGCCCCTGGACAGAGTGGCAAGCCATCCTACAAGTACCCAGACACTTGGAATCAGCCTGGTGTCGAAAAAACTCCAAGGATTTCTGTATCCTACAAGCCCTGTGTTCCATCCAGCGATCCTGCCTTCAGTTTGAGGCATGGGTACCACAGCAAGCCAGTGCTGTGTGCTCACTATACCAGACTGTCTGGCAGCACAGCAATTGCACGGATCCTAAGGACTCTCAGAGAGGCCCTGGAGGAGGTAATCGCCTTTTTGTGACCGAGAACACCAGCTTTACCCAACACTCCCATCCAGAGACATGTTGAGGGCCCTCATGGAAAGTGGGGCAGGGATGCCTGAGCAGGACAAGGACCCCTGATGATCCTTGAGAAGGATCCCAAGAGAAGGCTGATGATCAGAAAGGGGGCCCTGAGGGCACCAGGGATTCACGGTCTGCATTTAGACCCCTGCAGGACAGTGGAGGCCTCTCTCCCTTCATACCCAGGCCCAGGCCCCTGCAGAGAGACCTCCATACCCAGAGGTCAGAAATCCCATCTGACAAGACATCCCAGCCCAAACACAATGCCATCTCCAGCTCCTACAGCTCCACAGGAGGCTTCCCATGACTAAAGAGGAGGAAGGGGCCAGCCTCATCACACTGCCAGCTGCCCCTCACTTCTTCAAAGACAGTGAGTGAGGTCAGCCCTCAGACTGTCTCTCAGGGTCAGGCCCAGTGTGAAAAGGCAGCAGATTAAGCACCTGGGGAGAAACCAGCCCCCAGGAGTGCCTCCCCAACATCTCAGGCCTCTAGGCCTCATAGACGAAAGTTCCCTCTGTTGCCACGCAGGCAAGGGGAGCCTCTGATGCTGCCACCTCCCTTACAGCTGGGGTTCCGGGTCATCTCTGAAGACCTAGACCTGGAGAAAAAGGCTGAAATCATGTGCATTAACAGTACACTGTGGGGTGAGGACAAGTCCCTCTGGGAGTGCAGAGCCTCACTGCTTTCCCATGCTTTGTCCTCACCGGCAACAGGGACATCTTCTCTGCCTGCTGTCCCTAAAGCACCCAGCACGGATGCACAGCAGGAGAGATGCAAGTCCCAAGATGGCCTGGACACCGTGGTCCTCCATGCATCTGCTGCAGGTACCCCTCTAGACCTCCTGTGTCTGGGAGGAAGCGCAGGTCACCAGGCACCCTGTTCTCCTCCTCAGACACCATTTCTGCCACCTCTGCACACTCCTGGGACTCAGCCCAGGCCTCATCTTCTGCTCCAACACAGCAAGCCCAGGGCACCACAGCACACTCAGCCACAGGGGTTTCCTTACCCACCACTTCCACCTCGAGCCTCCGCACCAAAAGAAAGTTGACCCTGGCTGCAGGCCTGGCTGGAACCCTTCCTGACCCATCTTCTGCCTCTCACGCCACCACCCTGGCCAGACAGAGGGTCAGTGGTCCCACCTCACTACTGAAACTTCCTGTTACTGCTGCAGCCACCACCCAGCCCAAACCTGTGGTTCTTCATGGACAGCAGCAGGGAACCTGCAGCTTGAAGTGGCCTCATCCATCTTCCCATCCAGCTGCTTCAGCTGCAGCCCAGGCCTCAGCTTCTGCTCCAAGACAGCCAGCCCAGGGCACCACAGCACACTCAGCTGCAGGGGTTTCCTTACCCACCAATTCCACCTGGAGCCTGGCTGGGACCCTTTCTAACCCATCTTCTGCCTCTCTCATCACCGCCCTGTCCAGACTGAGGATCAGTGGTCCCATCTCAGTACTGAAACTTCCCATAATCGCTGCAGCCACCATCCAACCCAAACCTGTGGTCCTTCATGGACAGGAGCAGGGAACCCGCGGCTTCAAGCGACCTCATCCATCTTCCTGTCCAGCTGCTTCAGCTGCAGCCCAGGCCTCATATTCTGCTCCAAGACCTCATCTTCTGCCCAGGGCACCACAGCACACTCAGCTGCAGGGGTTTCCTTACCCACCACTTCTACCTCGAGCCAGGCTGTGACCCTTTCTAACCCATCTTCTTCCTCTCCCCATGATGCACATGCTGCCTCCTCAGACTGTACACCTGCCAAAGTTAGGTGGCTCCGGTAAACAAGGTCCAGAAGAGTTTTCTCTAGGTTTCCTTCTAATATTTTTCTAGTTTCATATCTTGCGTTCAAGTCTCGGATCTATCTGGAGGTGATGTTTGTATACGGTGAGAGAAAAAGGGTCCAGTTTTATTCTTCCGCATGTGGCTATCCAGCCCTCCCAGTACCATTCACTGAAGAGGGTGTCCTTTCCCCAGTGTGTGTTTCTGTCAGCTGTGTCGAAGATCAATTGGCTGTGAATATGTGGCCGTCTTTCTGGGCTCTGTCATGTGCCCCATTGATCTATGTGTCTATTTTCCTGCTAGCACCATGCTGTTTTAGTTACCATGCACTTGTCAAAAATTTTGTCATTCTAATTTGTAGTGAAATGGGATGCCTCTAGTTTTTTTTCTATTTGCTGAGGAAGGCTTTGACTCTTTGAAGCTCTTTTTTGGTTCCATATGAATTGTATGATTTTCCAATTCTGTGAGCGATGACACTGGTATTTTGGCAGGGGTTGTATTGAATCTTCAGGTTGCTTTGGGCAGTATGGTCATTTTAATGCTACGAGTTTCTTCCATCCATTAGCATGGGATGATTGTCCATTTCTTTCTGTGT
This sequence comes from Leontopithecus rosalia, assembly GCA_028533165.1. Taxonomy (NCBI): domain Eukaryota; kingdom Metazoa; phylum Chordata; class Mammalia; order Primates; family Cebidae; genus Leontopithecus; species Leontopithecus rosalia. Next base: position 110,341,868 of record CM052659.1, read on the forward strand.
TATTAAAGTTTTTTATCAGTGTTTTGTAGTTTTTGTGTATAGAAATGCTGCTGATTTTTGTACATTGATTCTGTATCCTGCAATAACTGTATTTATTGATTGGTCAACTCTAGGGGTTTTCTGGTGGAACCTTTACATGTTTCTAAATCCAGGATCATATCTTCATCAGATAAGGATAATTTGATGTCCTCTTTTCCAATGTGGATGCCTTTTATTTTTTCCTCTTGCCTGATTGTGTGATGTTGAATAGCAGTGGTGAGAATGGGCATTTTTGTTTACAGAGGAAATGCTTTCAGCGTTTCCTCATTATGTAGTAGGTTACGTATGGCTTTGTCATAAACAGCTTTCATTATTTTCAGGTATGTTGGTTGTTTTTTTCTTTTTTAGATGAAGTCTTGCTCTTTTCACCCAGACTGCAGTGCAATGGCGGGATCTCAGCTCACTGCAACCTCTGTCTCCCAGGTTCCAGCAATTCTCCTGCCTCAGAGTCCTGAGTGGCTGGGATTACAGGTGCCCACCACCATGCCTGACTAATTTTTGTACTTTTAGTAGAGATGCGGTTTCACCATGTTGGCCAGGCTTCTCTTGAATTCCTGACGTCAGGTGATCCACTCACCTCAGCTCTCAAAGTTCTGGGATTACAGGCATGAGCCACACACCCGGCCATTTTCAGGTATGTTTCTTTTATGCCTAGCATGTTTGTTCCTTTTTCAGGACATGGCCTCACTCTGCCTTTCATGTTGGAGTACAGCAGCAACATCAGAGCTACAGCTTTGAACTCCTGAGCTCCAGCCACCTCAGCCTCCCGAGTAGCTGGGACTCCGGGTATATATCACCAGAGCTGGGTAATTTTTATTTTTATTTTTTTGTAGAGATCTATGTTCCTCAGGTTGGTCTTGAACTGCTGATGTCAAGTGATCCTCCCAGCTCAGCTTCCCAAAAGCACTGAGTTTACAGCATGAGGCAGTGCCTGGCCCGGAGTCACATGTTAACATCACCTCCTCACTGCCTGGCTCCAATTTTGGCAGTGACTGAAAACCCTAAGGGAGAGTTTCTGGTCAGGCCCTGCCCAGTCTGTGAACAGGGGGGAAATGGAAAGATGGCATGTGGATGGTTCTTTTGGAGAACTGGCCAGACAAGTGCTAGATGCTGTTTCCTGGAATACAGGACCATGAGATGTTCAGTCCAGCTGCCTGGTCCAGGGCCCCTGGCACCATCTAGTTTGGGAGCTCACCCAGAAGCGACCTTGGTTGCCCAAAGCAGGTGATCTTCTTACCAATCTGGTCCCATTTGAGAGATGTAACTGGGCCCTGTCCTCCAGGAAACCATTCCTGTGCCTGCCTGTCTTTGTCCTTGCCTTGGCTGGCCTCTCTGTACCATGAGAACTTGGATTTGCAAGGCTCTGCCTGTCAGCTGAGAATCACGGAGCAGCTCTCTTCTGTTCCAGTGAGGATGCCCAGGCTCCTACACCACTGCCCAGATCTGACCATTCTCCCCTTCACCCACAGGTGATCTCCAACCCGATCCTGCTTGCTGTCTTCTGGCAGCTGCTCTGAAAAAGGGCATTTTGGCCTCAAGGGCTGAGCGTGTCACTCCCTGTTTTCTGTTGATCTTTCCAGCGCTGTTTGGGACAGCCCATGCATTTGTCCATGTACTGCTTCTTTGAAAGGCTCTTTGAAAGGCAATCAGGGCTTTCTTTCAGGGGTGGATATAAAAATTCTTGTGAGATTTGTGTATGAAGTCTGCCTTCACTACCTGGATAGGACTATCCAGCTGCTGCACGACTGCAATCCTACTACATTTTTTTTTAATTTTCAATTTTTTTTATTTATTTATTTTGAGATGGAGTCTGGCTTTGTCTCCCAGGCTGAAGTGCAGTGGCATGATCTTGGCTTACTGCAACCTCCGCCTTCTGGGTTCAAGTAATTCTCCTGTCTTAGCTTCCCAAGCAGCTGAGACTACAGGCGTATGCCACAACACCCAGCTAGTATTTATATTTTTGGTAGAGATGGGGTTTCCCCATATTGGCCAGGCTGATCTCGAACTCCTGACTTCAGGTGAACTACCTACCAGAGCCTCCCAAAGTGATAGAATTACAGGCTTACATTTATTTTTATTCATTTGAGCTGGGATTACAGGCTTGAGCCACCATGCCTAGTCACTTTTTTTTTTTGAGACAGAGTTTCGCTCTGTCACCAGGCTGGAGTACAGTGGCACTGTCTTGGCCCACTGCAACCTCCGCCTCCTGGATTCAAGTGATTCTCCTGCCTCAGCCTCCCAAGTAGCTGGGACTACAGGTGTGTCCCACCACATCCAGGTAATTTTTATATTTTTGTAGCGATGGAATTTCACCATGTTGGTCAGGATGGTCTTGATCTCCTGACTGCCTTGGCCTCCCAAAGTGCTGGGATTACAGGCATGAGCCACTGTGGCCGGCCCACATTTCTTTTTAATAGATGCTGAGCCTGATAGTGAGTGACCAACATGTTTAATACTCAAAGTTAAAATACTTAGAAACAATTATTAGGTACATAGGAAAGTGGATGGAAGTTTCTTCATGTTTGCCTTTCCATAGCCAAAAGAGGCAGAAGCTTTTCTTCTGAGTCTTTCAGAAGAAATTCAAAGAAGACTAGAAGCCACTGGCATGAAGGGTAAATGTCTAATTCTCAAAATCATGGTACGAAAGCCTTCGACTCCTGTAGAAACTGCAAAATTTGGAGGCCATGGAATTTGAGATAACATTGCCAGGTAAGCTCATCTCAAAAATGATATTGGTAATTATATTTCAGTACAGGTTGATATAAGTAATAGAAAATGAAGAAAACCAAGGAGGAGTTTGAATAAAGAGCTGGAAACCCATGTTACCTGGCATTCTGTAGAAGCAGGCATCAGTCCAAGGCATTCAACTTAGGTTAACGCACTTGGTTTCAGCTAGGTTTACCCACGTGGAGGTTGGTTTGACAGCATTCCTGACCTTGGCAGCCCTTGCTTTGGGTCTTCAGGCTGTTAACTTTACTGCATGGACAGAAAGGGCAAGGCTGCAGACCAAAGGGATTGCTATAGTTTTTGGACTTGGTGAAACTTTATTCCTAAGGGAAATTTCAGCGTAGTTCTTAAAAACAATGATACGGGCCAGGTACGGTGGCTCATCCCAGCACTTTGAGAGGCCAAGGCAGGTGGACCACTTGAAGCCAGCAGTTCAAGATCAGCCTAGCCAACATGGCGAAACCCCATCTCCAGTAAAAATACAGAAATTAGATGAGCGTGGTGGCACTTGCCTGTAGTCCCAGGTACTCGGGAGGCTGAGGTAGGAGAATTGATTGAACCTGGGAGGCAGAGGTTGCAGTGAGCCAAGATCACACCAGTTCACTTCAGCCTGGGTGACAGAGCAAGATTCTGTCTCAAAATAGCAATGATGATACACAAAGACAGACTATAGTAGCTATAAAAATGATGGCGAAGGAGAGCAACTTCATTTACAACTTTCATTACAGAATGAATCACTGTAATGTCTGAAAACTGGTAAAAGCACTTAAAAACCCTATTTTTTTGTTTTTGTTTTTATTTTTTGAGATGTAGTCAGGCTCTGTCACCAAGGCTGGAGGGCAGTGGTGTGATCTCATCTCACTGCAAACCTCTGTCTCCTGGATTCAAGCGATCCTCCTGTCTCAGCCTCCCAGGTAGCTGGGGCTATGGGTGTATGCCAGCACACCCAGCTAATCTTTGTATTTTCAGTAGAGATGGGGTTTCACTATGTTGGCAAGGCTGGTCTTGAACTCCTGACTTCAAATGATCCATCCACCTCAACCTCCCATAGTGTTGGAATTACAGGCATGAGCCACAGTGGCCTCTGAAACCTTGATTTTTTTATGTCAAGGCCAGCCACTTAATATTAAACTTCATGTAAGATTTGTGACCGCTATGAAGATCCTTGGTTTTACATGTCATTTTACCTGTCAAACCAAAACCGTGTTTTATCTGTTAAACCAAAATTTTGAGACTTTTGACACTGAAAGCTACTTATAAGGAACTAAGTATAGTTTTGCTGAAGTTTAACTCATGCCAATCATACACAGTACATTCATGTATATGATGATACTGCTAGATTATGAGGTGGCTGCTCTTAAATAGAGAAACTCCCAAGTTCACCATTAATGCGTTTGTTCACCATGAAAGCAGGAATTATAAATAACGATTAAACAACGTAAGTTATAAAATATATTTTTTATCAGTTGCTTATCTTGAATTATTATATTTACCTACCTAAGTGTTACACATGTATCTCAAATAGTAAATAGTATTGTCATGTATTTATTTACTTTAAAAATTTATTTTTGTAGAAACAGGATCTCGCTCTGTTGCCCAAGCTGATCTTGAACAATCCTTTTGCCTTGGCCTCCCAATGTTTTGGGATTACAGGTGTGAGCCACTATGCCCAGCCTTATAGGGGCCATTTCTATAAGGTGACTAAGTAATACAATTATCTTTTTAAATAGTTTCTAAGGGAAAATCAGATTCAATTTATAATATTTTTTTTCTGGGAATATTTCCTATTTAAAGGTCTGGAACTTCATTTGTTCATTTTACATGGAAAGGACCATCCGAAACATAAAATAACTTTTCTTTGGAAAGAGAACTGGTAGTAATTTATTAATCTGTTACTGTGTTAGAAATTCCATTTGCCATGAGACACTCTGCTCATGCCAGAGAAGCTCGGAAGGCTTTGATGAAATGATGGGTGAGGTCAGCACATCTTTGGGACCTAATAATGCTGATGAATCATTTGGTCCTCTTTCAAGAGTTCTTAAAGGTCTAAGAATTGTATATTGGCTTTGCTCTATAAACACAGTGAAAGGAGAGTCAAGAACCAAAATACAGAGAATATTTGCTGTACCTCAGCATATATTATTTGTACATAATCTTAGAACCTAAAACTTCTCTTGGAATCAAGAACATTGTGTTTACCATTCATTCGTGCTTTGGTTGAAAAATGTTATTTATTTTTGTATGTGTTAACTAAAATTTATCTTTTTCTAAATTTCCCAACTTTATTTTCAGTTGACCACGTGTCCATTATCGTTTTAACCTTAACGTTCCAGTGTTGCATAATTTTTGTTTTCCCCCTTTGTTGCCAATGTAACTAGTATTTTTGGCTTCCTTGAAGGGAGATTATGGCATGGCATTCACTTTTACAACCTTCGTTGTAACTGTTTACGACTTTTCTATAACTCTTTAAACAGTTCCATACTACTGAAGTACTAGTGCATACATATGGAATGAAGCTTTTGTTTCTTAATTCTAACACTTACAGGACTGTAACTCTTGACCAGGCAAGAGATAATGGAAAAATAATTGGAAAGGCGATGCTAAACATGTTTCATACAGTGAAATTAAATATATCAGATATGAGAGGGGTAAGTGTTGGATAAAATTGTAAATTCTGACTTTCTGTAATGTTTCTCTCATTTGAGGCTTGCTCTCAGAATGGCTATTGCTGGTGCGTGGGGACTTTATATGTAGATCTTTAGCTACTTTGTGATACAAGAAAAAGAAACAAAAATTCTTGACTTTCTCAGATTTGATCTCCTTCATTTTCAAATAATTTTCTTAGATTCTTATTGTACTTTCCAAGTTACCCCTAATTAACCAGGGGCTAATATACATGTTCCCCCTGTTCTTGTTTTCTAAAGGTGAATATAACTGTCAGGAGTATGAATACAGAAATTTTGTACCTTTAAGGTCCTTTTTAATCAGACACATACTCTGCTGTATGAAGACCTAGAAGGAAGTGAAACCACAGGCACGTCAAGATGCCTTTGAAACAGGCAAGAGGCATCAAAATGTCAAAACTGTAGATTTTTGTTGTTTTTGAAATGGAGTGTTTGCTCCGTTGCCCAGGCTGGAGTGCAGTGACGCAATCTCAGCTCACTGCAACTTCTGCCTCCTGGTTCAAGCAGTTCTCCTGCCTCAGCTTCCCAAGTAGCTGGGATTACAGGTGCCCACCACCATACCCTGCTAATTTTTTTTATTTTTAGTAGAGACAGCATTTCATCATGTTGGCCAGGCTGGTCTCGAACTTCCTGACCTCAGGTGATCCACCTGCCTTGGCCTCCCAAAGGAGGGAGGCCAAGGTGAGATTACAGGTGAGAGCCACTGTAACTGGCCCCCATCCCTACTGAAAATACCAAAATTAGCCAGGTGTGGTGGTGCATGTCTGTAGTCCCTGCTACTCGGGGGGCTGAGGCATAAGAATCACTTGAACCAAAGAGGCAGAGCTTGCATGAGTCACTCCAGCCTGGGTGACACAGTGAGGCTATCCCAAAATAAAAAAAAATCTTTAGATCTTTATTTGTATGTGTGCATGTGTAAGTAAGGGTTGTTTTGGCTTGATGTGGGCTTTGTTGAAGTTTAGTCACTAAGCCAGCCATAAGTGAAATTTCTCCCTGAAATGCTGTTACAATGGCACTTTATGGAGGGATCTGTGGTGTATGTACTGTTCTCCACTCCCACTGATATTTTTTGAGAAGTATTTCATTTTAAAAAGATAAAAATAGTGAAGTTTCCAAGTAGACTGTCCTCAATTTTTTTATCCTAATTTAAAACCTCAGTTGACTAGAACATCAGTGGAATACAGTATTCCACTTGTTTGGATTTTCTGATTTTGAAGACCTTTTGGTGTATTTTGGGAGAACTGGATACTTTGAAGATTGAGATGAAAATCTAGAAATTGTTTTTGTAATAAGTCTAATAAGTCATATATAAGACTGAATACTTTGATTTACCTTTATTCTATAAACAGGATCTAGGAGATAGTGAAAAGGATTTGCTGAGGATTTTGCTTAGTTGAATTCATATTTTCACTTTAGTTTTCCTAGAAGCACTGTTTTCTGGGTTCTAGGTTGGGATTCACGTTAATCAGTTGGTTCCAGCTGATCTGAACACTTCCACATGTCCCAGTCGCCCACCGATTCAGTCAAGCCACTTTCCTCATGGGTCACACTCTGTCCGTGATATCTTCCAAGTTCAGAAAGCTAAGAAATCCACAGAAATCCACAAAGAAGGTTGGTGGTCATCAGTGTGGTTCTTGTTTAAGTGCTGCTTATGTCCTTGGAAAGGTGGCAGTTGGTTTTAAAATTGACAGCTTTATGTGATTTAAAAAATATTTATATTCTTCATTATGATGAATCAATAATTAAGTTATTTTATTTGCAATAGACAGAGGAAATCAGGTATTAAAGGCCCTGCCCGATGATCTGAAGAGGCTATTTTCTGTATTTTCTCTTTGTAGCATTTCTGGCTGCTGTGGATCTGGAAATATCATCTGCTTCTAGAACTTGGTCTTTCTTGACACATTTTCCTGCACATCTGCCGACCAGTATCAGTCCTGATACTAATAAGACTGAGTCTTCAGGGAAATGAAATGGTCTGCATTCTCCTGTTAGTGTGCAGTCAAGACTTAACCTTAGTATAGAGGTCCCGTCACCTTCCCAGATACACTTTTATGGTCCTAAATATAAGTACAAAAGTCATTTACAAATGAAAATGGTATTTTTATTTCTTCATCCTAAGAAAGGGAGAAAGGGCCACTTGTTAGGGTAAGTCATGATGTTGATTCTAAGTAAGCAGTAATTGGGTTGAGTGAAAGTGCTTTTGCAAAGATTTGCAGCTCTTGCAAGTTATAAACCATGGTTGAAAGGCAGGCCTCCTGGGAACTGCCATTGTCTGTGACAGTGGTCATTGTGTAGACTTACTGTATTCAGCAAGGCAGCTTTAGCGATTAGTGGCGAAGTAGAGGCCTTACTTCAAAGGGGTTTCTTTGCAGTATTTGCAAACAGGTCTCTGGGATGGTTTAATTCAGCTTGTATGGGCTGTACATGTGTACTGCTGGCATGGCTGTACTGCTGGCGTGGTAGCACCTGAAGCTATATTGGGAAGTTTATTTGTGCCCCCGCTCCCCCTCCATGGAAGGAGGCTGAAGGAGATGTTAAATACTGGCTGTAAAACTAGGGGATGGGGCAATTCTGATATGCATGTTGTATTGGTTCCAGCTGCTGGTGACAGATACCCGCAGTTGTTCCTGGCAAGATCAGGTTAGCCTACCCAGCTGATGGGATTGCATGTTTCCAAAGGGCCGAACATACATGGACAGGTGGAGGGAGGTCCTGGCCAACGGACAGTGGATTCTGTACTGCAAGTTAGAGAAAAGTCAGCTTCTAGAACCCTTTCCTCTAGAGTGCCACTCTCATAGTACAATTATTTGTATTTTTTTGAGGGGTCTCTCATCTGAAAAGTAAACTTTTGACCCAGGATTGTTACCTGTCCAGACTTTTAACATGTGCCCCAGGCCTTCCCCGCTCCTCAGGGTGGGATTTGGTTTGAGCTTCAGCAAGGCTATCCATGTCTGTTGGCTCCAATTGCAGGACATTCCCTGAGTATATTCGGCCTTACCTGGTCACATGGTAGTGGCTGGTAGTGTATACACTTCTCTCCAGACTATACCTATTACTTCAGGCTTCAGTGACAAAAGGCCAAGACATTCCAAAAATGTGCTTATTTGGGGGTGCCTTTCATAGCTTGATGATCCGTACCTTACATTATTTATCCACAGTGTTCAAATGGAAATGGTAAGTGCCATGTTAACTCCCCAACACCTCGTCTCTGAGCGTGCTTTAACTTCAGACTCTGTGTCCGGCATTTTATAGCTGGATCAGTCTGTTTTAGAAGCACTTCCACCTTATCTCCGGAAACAAGTAGAACAAGTCTGTGCTGTTCAGCAAGCAGAATCACGTGGCGACAAAAAGAAAAAAAAAGAAGCAGCAAATGGCTGTAATACAGGAATTTTGCCACATCCAGTTGGGACAGTCTTGTTGCAAATACCAGAACCTCAAGAATCGAACAGTGACACAGGAATAAATGTAATAGCCCTTCCAGCATTTTCACAAGTAAGTTAAATAGGGGGATCCTTTGTTGTAGTTTCAATATTCTCACCCCACTGCTCCAGTTCAGGCCCTGTGTCACTTGCCTTTCTCCTCTGTATCTTATACCTCTTCCATTGGGGAAAGGAGGGGAGGGTGGGCTTCTCTCCATCTCCTGCATCTGAAGCTTCCTGCTGAAGCAGCAGACGGAAGACATGGGGGAAGGCATGGTAAGACAGAAACACATGGATCTGGCCCAAACAGATCAATGGGCACACTTGCATACAACAGAGTGGAGATGTATAATCCTACATGGGGGACAGTAACAGCCTGGGTTCCTGTTTTAATGTTTTGCTTCCCATTTTCTACTAGTGCATTTTACCCGGGTTGTTCTGCTGTTGCAGTGGGTTTTCTTAAGTTAGTATTCTTAATTCCTTATTCTTGCTCTAACCATTTTGAAGATGTAGCCAGCTTTGATAACTGGGGACCTGTTAAGAATTCATACAGATCAGAAAAGTGTTATTTGAGAACAAAATCTATTTTGTGAAAAACATAAACCAGTTACCATCTAGAATTAGTTCAGGTTTGACTTTGACCTTGTCTTTTCCACTAGGTGGACCCTGAGGTATTTGCTGCCCTTCCTGCTGAACTTCAAAGGGAGCTGAAAGCAGCATATGATCAAAGACAAAGGCAGAGCAAGAACAGCACTCAGCAGCAGTCAGCCAGCACATCTGGTGAGCCTTGGAAGTGGCGTGTAACAAAAATGAAAATAAAGAGTAATAGAGTCACTCTGGTGTGTAATTACTGGCAGTGTATAATGTTCAAGGCCTTTCTTACATGTGATTAAAATACCATAGGAAGTGGGCTAGGCACAGTGGCTCACATGTCGGGAGGCTGAAGTGGGTAGATCCTTTGAGACCAGACTGGCCAAAATGGTATAATCTGATCTCTACTGAAAAATGTAAAAAATAAATAATATGGGCATGGTGGCATGCGTGGTCCCAGTTTTACTTTACAATGAGATAGGGGCTGCAGTGAGCCATGATTGCACTACTGCAGTCTAGCCTGGTTGATAGAGACCTTGTCTCAAAAAAAGAAAATTGTTTTTTGGGTGTTTTGGGGTTTTTTTTTTTTTTTTTTTTGAGACAAGAGTCTCACTCTGTCACCAGGCTGGAGTGGCTCACTGCAGCCTCTGCCTCCTGGGTTCCAGCAATTCTCCTGCTTCAGCCTTCTGGGTAGCTGGGATTACAGGCGTGTCACCATGCCCAGCTAATTTTTTTATTTTTTTATAGAGATGGGATTTCACCATGTTGGCCAGGTTGGTCTTGAACCTCCAACCTCAGCTTATCTGCCTGCCTTGGCCTCCCAAAGTGCTGGGATTACAGGTATGAGCCACTGCACCTGGCCAGGATTTTTTTTTTTTTTGGCCAAAATCAATTTTTATTTGTAAAAAGGAATAGTCTTTAAGGACCTTTCCTAATGATGTTTCTTTTCTCCCCACCTTTAGGTTGATGCAGCAAGTGGTGGAATCGGTTTGGAATATGGCATTTGACTTTATTCTTGACAGTGTTCAGGTGGTTTTACAACAAGCTTATGGAAGCACATTAAAAGTTACATAAATATACCCAGAGAGCCTGATGCTCTCCAATAGCTGTGCCATAAGTGCTTGTGATGTATTTGCAAAGTGCATGATAGTAATTTATAATTAAAATTTTAAATTTTAAATTTCTTTTAAACCAAGTGTTTTGTACATTTCTTTTCAAAACGTGCCAAACTTGTCAGTATTGCATGTAAATAATTGTGTTAATTCTTTTACTGTAGCAGAAATTCTATTTACAAAATGTTTGTTTATAAAGTTTTGTGGATTTTTACAATGAAGTGTTTACAGTTGTTTAATAAAGAACTGCATGCATATTTTGTACAGGCTCCTTTTTGTGAATCCTTAAAAACTCAACTCCAGGAAGCAACTACTGTTTATTTATTTTTATTTATTTATTTATTTATTTTTCCTTTTTTTGTTTTATTGCATTTTAGGTTTTGGGGTACATGTGCAGAACATGCAAGATAGTTGCATAGGTACACACGTGGCAGTGTGATTTGCTGCCTTCTTCCCTTACACCCACATTTGGCATTTCTCCCCAGGCTATCCCTCCCCTGCTCGCCCCCGTGCTGTCCCTCCCCTATTCCCCCCAGTAGACCCCAGTGTGTAGTACTCCCTTCCCTGTGTCCATGTGTTCTCATTTTTCATCACCTGCCTATGAGTGAGAACATGTGGTATTTCATTTTCTGTTCTTGTGTTAGTTTGCTGAGAATGATGTTCTCCAGATTCATCCATGTCCCTACAAAGGACACAAACTCATCGTTTTTGATTGCTGCATAGTATTCCATGGTGTATATGTGCCACATTTTCCCAGTCCATTCTATCATGGATGGGCATTTGGGTTGGTTCCAAGGCTGCAAAACCTCCAGGCCAGACTGCTAAGCTCTGAAATTCCTGAGAGGTCTCAGACCAGGATTCTACTTGTTCCAAGAAAGGGGAAAGCTTCTAAACCATCTTATTCTAGTCTGCAAGCACAAACACAGGAGCATGTTAAGAAAATCTTTACTTCTTCCATGCGGAGAAATCTACATATTTTGAATTAGAAACACCCTCACACCCACTTGAAGATTTTTTCCTGGGAACATCATTGTCCCACAGATCAGAGGTGGTATTGTCTTTGCCTCTACTGGCCATCGAGAAACTTTGATGATAAAAAGGAACGGTATAGATTTTCAAGCGTATATAAAATATTTTTATGCTATATGTTTTGCCATGACTTTAAAATAAAAATATAGTTTAAAAGTCTATGCTAGTGGGTATTTGGAACTTTTTCCTCAGACACCCCACACTGACTTCAAAACAACCACAAAAACTAGCTACAGATTACTACTATGAATGAATCATTAAGGTTCGCCTGCTACAGTTTAGAAACACTAAGCCCAAATATCAGGAAATGTATGCATGATGGAATTTTCTAGGAAAAAACATACCAAGATTAATGTATAAAAATCTCTACTGTTACCAGGTGCTGGCATTCAAGGTAGTGTGACAGTTGTTGGTAAGATGATTCTTGTCCTAGGAGGACAACTTTTGGGAGAGAAGCTACACTAACATGGAAGCCTAACAGAGCTTACTGGTCGATGTCTCTTTTCTTTATTGGTAGTTTGGTTTGGAATTATGATGATTACAATGGACTCATGACTACACAAGCAATAAGAAGCAGCCAGCTGTGCTTTTACACCATGGTTTCACACGAAGCAGATAAATATCAGAATACCTAATTTTCTATTTTATAAAAACCCTAAAGGCATATGGCAGAAGAATGCTGGGAAGAATATGCATAAATAAAGAAGTATTTCTGACATCAAAAAGTCCCAAGAATCACAAAGTCTGCGGAAGCTTGGTTAATTAAATACTGCAGTACTGATTTAATCAGTATAAAATTGAAAGAGCTTTAGATCTGTAATAAAAATCCAAATTTGGGAAAGGGCAAACTTTAAAACAGCAGCCAAGAAGAGAAGGGTTGGGGAAAGGAGGGGTGAGTGAACAGGCACATTGGAACTGTGAGGACATGTAATTGACCACTATCAAACCAGTGTAAGTTTCTTGGTTTCTCATGGAAAACATTTTATACACCTATTTTTCTTCCTTCCAAATTTAAGTCCATTCGTGTCCAGATACATCTGTTCCATTTTTTTATCTTGTTTTGTTGGGATGTTACAACACAGTATTGCATTTACTCCAGTTCCTGTTCCATGTGGAAAAATCAGATGATTTCAAATACTTTCTTCAGCTCCACAATAAGCTGCGAATCACTCTTCTGCATTTCGTCTCTGAACCAGTCTTTGAGTGCATCAATGGACTGCCGGCCGATCTGCAATGCCCGAGGCACAAACAGGGTAAACACAATGGAACAAACGTGTACCAAAAAAATCTGTGGCCCCAGATGCCTGCTGCCACTGTAATAAAGCTTAAGCAGAAATAAAAAACAGGGCTTGCCTGCCTAGGGGATAGAATTCCAAAATCACATCTGGTTGGCATGTCAGGCACAAGGGGACCTAAAATTCCTAGCTGCTTCTCTGTTAGTGCTGCTTTCCTGATGGGGCAACTTCCTCAACAGACAAGGCCCAGCTAGAGATCAAGCCCTAACGGGGGATCCAGCCCCATCAGATTCTACAATCAACCTGAAGCCCAAGGAGCTTTGGGGTACAGGTGATGCAAGAAGAGTCTGCCATGTTTGCTAAAATACTTACCTTACTGACAAGAATGTCTGTAGCTTCAAAATGTCTTCCAAACATTTTGGGCGACTCACCAGGGATAGGTTCTATTTTTACACAGACTTCTTGTCCTTTTTTTGCAACATCCACTTGTTTATGGTTTATTTCAATACTTGTTATACTATTTCAATGTCAACAAACTGTAAAATAAGAACAAATTACAGTGGCATGCAGAAGAATTCATGCCCATCACAGGCTCCATGGATAACGGAAGTAAGAACTGGAGCACAAGAGACTGTTTCTTTTTTTTTTTGAGACGGAGTTTCACTGTTGTTACCCAGGCTGGAGTGCAATGGCGCGATCTCGGCTCACCGCAACCTCCGCCTCCTGGGTTCAGGCAATTCTCCTGCCTCAGCCTCCTGAGTAGCTGGGATTACAGGCGTGCGCCACCATGCCCAGCTAATTTTTTGCATTTTGAGTAGAGACGGGGTTTCACCATGTTGACCAGGATGGTCTCGATCTCTTGATCTCGTGATCTGCCCGACTCGGCCTCCCAAAGTGCTGGGATTACTGTTTTTTTTTTTTTTTTTTTTTTAGAGGGGTTCTGATTTTGAGTATTCTCAGCCTTTTTATGCTGGTTGGGATTACTGTTTTAAAAGTCATGGCAGTGCGATCCTTCACTCATCACTTAATGTCTCACAGTGTAACATTCTCATTTGGTGAACTAAGCTGGCACCACCACACAGCCTATTCCCTTCACATGTTGTAAGAATGACAGGAGATAATGCGCTCTGCCAAACATTACAAGTGCCCTGTTGACCCAATGTCATTTTCTATTTTTGTTGTACTGTTTTATGTGACAGGTGCCCTAACAGGAGGGATCAGCAGGGACAAAGGGTCTGAGTCAAGAATGAGCTTGAGGTGACTGGTGGGAATGAAGTCATATTGAGGACCTCATCCTGAAATTAAAGAATGACGGGGCCGGGCGCGGTGGCTCAAGCCTGTAATCCCAGCACTTTGGGAGGCCGAGGCGGGTGGATCACGAGGTCAACAGATCGAGACCATCCTGGTCAACATGGTGAAACCCCGACTCTACTAAAGGTACAAAAAATTAGCTGGGCCCGGTGGCGCGTGCCTGTAATCCCAGCTACTCGGGAGGCTGAGGCAGGAGAATTGCCTGAACCCAGGAGGCGGAGGTTACGGTGAGCTGAGATCGCGCCATTGCACTTCAGCCTGGGTAACAAGAGCGAAACTCCGTCTCAAAAAAAAAAAAAAAGAATGACGGTCTGTGAGCTGATGAGTGACGTGATCTCAGAGTTTTCAGGAAAAAACCCTGACTCCCTTGTGGAGAAAAACATTTGAGACTAAGAGGGAAAACAGGGAGAGCTTTGGTTTAGGAGGTCAAAGCCACATAGAAAATAATTACCACAAATAAATGCCCTGGCTTAGTCCACTGAAATGGTAGAGAAGCTATGACAACTTCTAAGTTCCATTGCCCATTACAGGAACCAGGTTTGGGGCAGGGCAAGTACTAGATGAGGCTGAAACATTGCACTGCACCAGAGAGGAAGAAGATGCTCCAGCGTGCTGTGTGTCAAGGATACAGGGGATACAGGAACCAGTTTAAATCCTCTGACCACACTGGATAATCTGAGTATCAGAAGAATAAAGGTAATGGATTATAACACATCAGAAAAAAACCTCTGAGTCTATGGGATAACTCAATAAAAAAAGTCAGTGGGAAGAGAGGTTGTTTATAAGAGATGGGGGGCATGGGTTAGCCACAATTTTCCAACTGTCTATGTAATAGTTGACCTAAGCAAGGCTTGCCAGTGGGTATTAGAGCCACTGTAATAAAGGCTCTCAAGAAACAGGATGTCCGTGAGGAACTCTAGGTACCAGATAGATTATGGAGCAATTACAAAGGGGCAAGTTTCTAATGGAGATGGTTGGCAGCTAGCACTTTCCCCAAGGAATCAGAGCATCGGCAGCGGTGACACAGCCTGGGTCATGCAAGAGGCAGGCACACAGGAACCTGCATGGGTGTCTTTCCAATAATTCTAACCTGTGTCTAGTCGGGAAGGAGGGAAACAAAATGTGCAACTGAAACGTACGTTTTTCCTTGGGACGCACATGGTCCCAAGCAAACATGGGTGTCCCCTGTTTCACCTGACCTGCTTCCACCATCACCCCCGTCACTATCGGATCTCGAGAATTAAAAATATACTGAGGGAATATTTTCATCTTGCAGGGAAATACTGCTATGTGCCTGTAAGCAAAAAAGAATTTTTAAGCTTACAGAATCACTTAAACATGGAAAGAAAAGGTGCAGCTGAACATGAAGCTTCTGTCTTTAGAGGAAAGCAGCTTTCCTCAGCGGCCACAGGAGAGGGGCAGGCAGGCACTGCAGCCCAGAGCTACCCCATACCCAAGGCACTTCCTCTGTTTCTTCTTAACTTCCTCCTTCCCATTCTATTGCTTCCCAAGTCTTTGCTTTCTTCTCTTTTAAAACCCTAATCCCAAAAGAAGCTGTATCGCAGGTTCTGTTCCCAGCCTAAAACACTGGGCCTGGCTGCTGAAGATGTCAGCCACACTCTAGGGCTTAGAATCTCGGCAGTACCTTCGTTTGGCACATGTGTAGGCTACTGGGGGACCACAGAGACATCAAACCATATTATCACCCTCCTTTTCTTCACCATGTTCCCAAACCATTTGATCCAAAAAGGCCACATAATTACCCTGCTTACTGAGCACAGGCTTGAAGTGCTTTAACAGTTTCCAGCAGTCTTCCTAATCAAGTAGAATCTTCTTGAGGTTTCATGATCTAAAATGAGCATAAACCAGTCTAAATCCTAATCTTTACTAGTAAGCTCCACTTAAAAACGTATCCCAAACTCTGCCATCACTCCTGTCGTCAGTGTGGCCTAAACCTAAACCTCTTGCTTGGACTATGGAAGCGTCCTGAGAGGCTTTTGCCACTGACTTCCTAACAACCCAAGGTCCACATAACAACCCAGTTAACAGGTCTGATTGTGAATCAATAGCCTTGGCAATGGTTTCTTGCACAACTCAGAGAAGCTAAATGCTTCCCATGGCCTGTAAGATCCTTGACAGGGTGCCATTTACCACAGCTCTTCCTTCAGGGACAGACATGGCTCATCGGATAACAATACAGCTGCTGCTCCTTCTAGCTTGGGTGGCTGCAGTGGTGGGGAGGGGGCGGACACCAACTGTGCGGGCCAGGACTGAACTTCTCAATGTCTGCATGGACGCCAAGCACCACACGGAAAAGCCAGGCCCCGAGGACAAGCTGCATGAGCAGTGTCGTCCCTGGAGGAAGAATGTCTGCTGTTCTACCAACACCAGCCAGGAAGCCCACAAGGATGTTTCATACGTATATAACTTCAACTGGAACCACTGCGGAGAGATGGCACCTGCCTGCAAACGGCATTTCATCCAGGACATCTGCCTCTATGAGTGCTCCCCCAACTTGGGGCCCTGGATTCAGCAGGTGGATCAGAGCTGGCGCAAAGAGCAGGTACTGGACGTGCCCCTGTGCAAAGAGGACTATGAGCAATGGTGTAAAGATTGCAGTACCTCCGAAACCTGCTAGAGCAACTGGCACAAGGGCTGGAATTGGACCTCAGGGTCTAACAAGTGCCCGGTGGGAGCTGCCTGCCGATCTTTCCATTCCTACTTCCCCACACCCACTGCTCTGTGCAATGAAATCTGGAGTCACTCCTTCAAGGTCAGCAACTACAGCCGAGGGAGTGGCCGCTGCATCCAGATGTGGTTCGACCCGGACCAAGGCAACCCCAATGAGGAGGTGGCGAGATTCTATGCGGCAGCCATGAGTGGGGCTGGGCCCTGGGCAGCCTGTCCTGTCATGCTCAGCCTGGGCCTGCTCTGGTTGCTCAGCTGACTTCTCTGTTTACCATCTGATTCCTGAACATCCCTGCTCTGTTCAGTCCCATAGCTCCCAACTGTTTGGTTTCTGCTCCATGGTTGGGCCTCTGACAGCTACTTTGAATAAACCAGACACCCCCCCCCCCCCAAAAAAAAGATCCTTGACAATACATGTCCTGCCACCCTCTATGACCTCATCTATCACTGTCCCCTCTGGTCACTCTGCCTTGCACTGTCATTCTATCTGGACACTCACCATATACCTGTGCAGCTTACTGTATGAAGAGATGAGACACCTTCCCAACCACATCATTAATCACAGCCCCTCCTCTCTTTAGCTAGGCCCTTCCCTGCTTTATTTGGTTTTTCAGCACTTCTCATACATGTGTTGATTGTCTCACATAAGAGCATGTCCCAGGCCAGGTGCAGTGGCTCAATCCTATAATCTCAACACTCTGGGAGGCAAAGGCAGGAGGATCACTTGAGTTCAGGAGTTCAAGACCAGCCCGGCCAACATGGCAAAACCCCGTCTCCACCAAAAATACAAAAAATCAGCCAGGCATAGTGGTGTGAGCCTATAGTCCCAACTACTCAGGAGGCTGAGGTGGAGGATCACTTGAGCCCAGTAAGCAGAGATTGGGGTGAGCCATGATCACACCACTGCACTCCAGTCTGGGTGACAGAGCAAGATCCTGTCTGAAAGGAAAAAAAAGGAAAAGAAAAAAAAAAGTGTCCTCTAACCTCCAGGAGGAGGGAGCCTGGCCTGGTTCTCTGCTGATCCCTCCTCTACCACTACAGTAGTGTATGCACTGTGAGTACTTGCAAAGTTTGGTACAGGAATGGATTTCTCTCCCACAGAATCTCTTATCTTATTTACCACTTTTCCTCACTCAAATCTTGTTACTTCTATGTAATCCCAGATAAACAACCCCTACAAGATAAAGTCCCCAAATTTAATTAACTACTAACCCATTAAAGACACCCAAGTCTGCCAAGATCAGTAAACTGAAAAGTCACAGACAAGACTTGTTTGCACACTGATGGAATGTCCCCAGTATGTTGGGCTGATTTGTAACACACCACTTCAGGATGCAGCCTCTGGTAGATGAGTAAATGCCACACTTTTGCTGTTTACAGCCTTTTCTAGAATTCAGTAATTCTCAATCATGTTCATTCACAAAGACTTAAAGTAAATAAAAACAGTATCTTACTGAAATTCTTCTTGTTTCTGTTTCTTGTAGTCTTGTCTATATTTTGTAAAGGCATCAAATAAGTGATAAATAATTTCTGCACTAAAAATTCTAACTCCTAAACTATCAGCCATTTCTTGGGCATCTCGTTCAATTCTCACATCGAAGGCCAAAATTACTGCATACCTAAAAGGTTAAAACACATCAAAGACCCTGCAATCAAAAACAGAGTATGTCACAGAGGACAGTTTCTTAAGATAGAACAGTTTTAAGACAGGTAAGTAACATGAAAGCCTTCATAGCAAGAGAAATTACCTACTGAGGATCATGTTCCAACATCACTGAAGCCTTCATAACATCCTTTTCATGCACTGGGCCAATGTTAATTCCTTCATACTGCAAAAATGGGAGTTTCCAGGTTTATCTCTAAAAAACCACGACCAACCACCACTCACTTGTGGAGCTAGGTGTAATTACTTAAGGGCACTTCTGATGTTTTCAGAAATTCAAGTAGCGCTTCCAAAGAACCCTGTGTAGATGCCTGGACATAGACTCCTTTTTCTTCTAACTTGATAGCATTTAGTGTCTGCTTTCATTCATGGATCAATTCATCCTTGAAAGGAAATTAGATTTGATAAGGCTGTCAACACACTTCTATCATCAGCAGTCTAAAATTGTGTTTCTCTCTTTGGTTAAGTACTCATTTGCAAATATGAAACTAAGGCTTAGAGAGAGCAAGGCATAATAGAACCTGTGCTGGAATGGAGGAGATTCTGGGGGCTGTACACGAGCTATATTCTGATTCACCTTTGTCTTAGGTTTACGAACTTTGAAATACATTTAATCTCTGTTCCACTTGGCAAATACAGTAGGTGGGTGGGCAGAATTAAATAGTAGAGATGAAAATTTTTTTAAAAGTTAAAAAAGCACCACATAAATGTAATGTGTTATGGTAGCCCAAAAGCTCAGCCTGACTGATAATGGTAGGAACTACCATAATCTCACAATCTCAGCAGTTCCTTCCTCATCACTGCTCCTCTGGAGATGGAGAAGAGATTTTTTTTTTTTTTGAGACGGAGTTTTGCTCTTGTTACCCAGGCTGGAGTGCAATGGCACGATCTCGGCTCACCGCAACCTCCGCCTCCTGGGTTCAGGCAATTCTCCTGCCTCAGCCTCCTGAGTAGCTGGGATTACAGGCACGCGCCACCATGCCCAGCTATTTTTTTTGTATTTTTAGTAGAGACGGGGTTTCACCATGTTGACCAGAATGGTCTCGATCTCTTGACCTCGTGATCCACCCGTCTCGGCCTCCCAAAGTGCTGGGATTACAGGCTTGAGCCACCGCGCCCAGCCGGAGAAGAGATTTTTAATCAGGACAAGTTTATCAATGCCATTGAAGGGACATAAGTCTACTCCATCCTCAGGACTAGTGGAAAAGGCAGGCCTGCCCTTTTCTGTCACTGGCCCTGAGAGAGCTTATTCCCAACGGCATGACTTGATGCTGCCTAAATAAACATGGCCCTAGAACACAAGAGCCATGTGCTGGGAACAGCTGTATTTTCTCTTTGGCAAGTGAACAAACTATGGCTCGAAGTCTACTTTTATGAAACTACAATGGACCTGGGCCAACTGCTCGTATAAACAGGCAAACAGGCTTTAAGATGACTATTAGTAACTATAAAGAATATACAGCTTCTAGCATCTTTTTGAGATAGGGTCTCGCTGTCACCGAGGCTGGAGTGCAGTGGCATGATCTCGGCTCACTGCAGCCTCTGTCTCCTGGGCTCAAGTGATTCTCCTGTCTCAGCCTCCCAAGTAGCTGGGATTAAAGGCATGCATCACTATGTCAAGCTAACTTCTAGCTTTTGACTCTCTTTTTTATTTGAATAAAATGCATTATTTTTAGAATTCTAGTACGCATAAAAATGATACAAATTCCTAGGACTGTATGAATTGAAATAATTTAAAAGCCTCATTTGCTAAGAAGCCAAGTGATGGCGGGCTTCACAAAGACAAAGAGCAGTTTTGGTCACCATCCCTGGCACGTGTACTGCTGACACTTGCCAGAACTCGAATAGCTTTTAGGAAAAAAATATTAAATGAACTTACTTTAAGAACAGGGATTTCATCTTCTTTATAAGCCATGAGGAGGGGTCAACCAGCAAAGGTTTTCTCCGGTCTTTTCCAAGAATCTTTACCCCCTGAGCTGCTTCTACTTCTTTAAGCTTTTCATACTGGTTCTGCAGAGATAAAAAAAAACATTTGCTACCAAATGTATTTGATAAGTGGTTAGCAGTGGGAGATGGTATAAGAGAATCTCATCATGACCTTGGAGTAAAGTTTCTTAAACTCGGCACAAGAAGCAATAACCACAACATAATAAAAAATTGATAAATTTGACATTAAAATTAAATACTTCAATTTCTCAAAATACCACAGGGAAAAAAAGTCACAAAGTAGAAGACACTGCAAAACACACCAACAGACCAGGACTGCGAATATATAAGCACGTATACATGTGTAAGATAGATAATGAAGAAGAAAAATGTACATTTCATGAAGGAGGAAATAAATGGCTAATAAACATTTCTAAATGACCAACTGGGTTAACAAGTAAGCAAACACACACTGAGCTGGCAACGAGCTACACACTTACCAGAATGGCAAAAAAAAGTGAAGAAGATGTAACACAATGAAACTGAAATACTGCAATTGAATATCAATTTGTTATACCCACTGTAGATAAGTGTGGCCTTCACTTCTAGGTATACACACCCTGGGAAACTGGCACAAACGCATCAAGAGATATACACAAAAGTTCACAGCAGCAGCATCATTAGCAAGCACAAAACTCAAAAACTGGGCTGAGCGTGGTGGCTTATGCCTATAATCCCAACACTTTGGGAGGCTGAGGTCAGGAGTTTCAGACTAGCCTGGCCAACATGGCAAAATCTTGTCTCTACTAAAAATACAAAAAATTAGCTGAGTGTGGTGGCACACACCTGTAATCCCAGCCTAGATGACAGAGTGAGACACTGTTTAAAAAAAAACAAAAACTGGAGATCGCCTACATTTTCCATCAACAGAACAGATATGCTGTGATATACTCATATAATGGAATAGAAACCTTAACATTAAATACTTTTTTTTGAAAACAGAGTTTTACTCTTTTTGCCCAAGCTGGAGTGCAATGGTGCGATCTCAGCTCATTGCAACCTCCGACTCCTGGGTACAAGCAATTCTCCTGCCTCATCCTCCTGAGTACTGGGATTACATGCATATACCACCACACCAGGCTAAATTTTTTTGTATTTTTAGTAGAGACAGGGTTTCTCCAGGCTGGTCTTGAACTCCCGACCTCAGGTGATCTGCCTGCCTCAGCCTCCCAAAGTGCTGGGATTACAGGCCGTGAGTCACTGTGCCCAGCCAAATTATATACATTTTTTTTTAACTAAAGGAGGCCAGATATAGGCCAGGCATAGCGGCTCATGCCTATAATTCCAGCACTTTGGAGAGATCAAGATGGGTGCGTTGCTTGAGCCCAGGAGTTTGAGACCAGCCTGGGCAACATGGCAAAAACCTCATCTGTACAAAAATTAGCCAGGTGTGGTGGTACGCACCCATAGTCCCAGGTATTCAGGAGGCTTAGGTGGGAGATCACCTGAACCTGGGGAGGTTGAGGCTGCAGTGAGCTGTGACTGCAACACTGCACTCCAGCCTGGGAGACACAGTGAAAGCCTATCTCAAAAAAAAAAACCCGATATAAAAGTATACACTGAGAATAACTCCATTTCTACATAAAGTCCACAGACACTTTTAAGGGAAGCACTCTCAGACACAAAATCTACAAATCAGAGCAAAGATAAAAGATATTAGTTACCATCAAAATGCAACCGTGGTTACTCTAAGAAAGGTTGGGGGTGGGAGGGGAAGGAGGGGGAACCAATCAGGAAGAAGCACACAGGAAGCCTCTGGGTGCCAGCAGCGTTCTGATTCTCCATCTGGTTGCTTCCCAAAAATGTGTTAAACTTTTCTTCTATATTATGTGTACTTTTCAGGAGCAATGTTTTACTTCACAATTAAATATGTTTAAAAAAAAAAGAAAACTACAGTTGATCCTTCAACAACATGGACTTGAACTGCATGTGTCCACTTAAGAATTTCTTCCACCTCTGCCACCAAAGTCAGCAAGACCAACCCCCTCTCCTTCCTCCCTCTCAGCTTACTCAACAGGAAGACCAAAATGAGGAGCATTGTGATGATCCACTACCACTTAACAAATAGTGAAACGATGTCATCTTCCTTAGGTTTTCTTAATCACATTTTCTCTTCTCTAGCTTGTTTTATTGTAAGAATACAGTATGTGATACAACA
Source organism: Leontopithecus rosalia (assembly GCA_028533165.1). NCBI lineage: Eukaryota > Metazoa > Chordata > Mammalia > Primates > Cebidae > Leontopithecus > Leontopithecus rosalia. The sequence continues at coordinate 110,364,510 of CM052659.1, forward strand.
TACAAAACACGTTAATCTTCTGTTTATGTGATCGGTCAATGGTAGGCTATTAGGAGTTAAGTTTTGGGGGAGTCAAAAAATACATGTGAATTTTCAGCGGCCTAGACAGTCAGTGCCCCTAGTGCTCATGTTGATCAAGAGTCAGGTGTAGTTAGCAGTGCAGAACCAAAACAATGTAGTTTAGTATTTGGGAAAGGCCTATTCTGGTAAGTAGGTACTTTCACGCATCTCTACTCTGACACATAGGCTGTCCTGTGTGATGACATCTAAAATAAAAGAGAGAGTGAAGGGTATATGTGTTCGGTATTAAGTCAAACAGCTTTCAAAGTGAGAAAACAATCTCAGCAGAACTTCTTTTTTTTTTTTGATTATTTGGATGTACTGTTTATTGAGCTAGATTGCTTAATTCTCTTTATTATTATTATTATTATTTTAAATTTTTATTGCATTTTAGGTTTTGGGGTACATGTGCAGAACATGCAAGATAGTTGCATAGGTACACACGTGGCAGTGTGTTTTGCTGCCTTCTGCCCCCTCACCCATATTTGGCATTTCTCCCCATGCCATCCCTCCCCTGCTCCCCCCCTCCGCTGTCCCTCCCCTATTTCCCCCAATAGACCTCAGTGTGTGGTGC
>CM052659.1:110365643-110395969 GCA_028533165.1 Leontopithecus rosalia
TATAGAGCTCTCCACTTCAAATACACAAAATATACATTCTTGTCAATACCACATCACAGCTACTCATAGGTTTAAATGAAACATTGATTGGTCTTTATTAATACCCATTTTTTTTTTCAGAATAAAGCAATATTTTCATTCACCCTCCCTCTCTCTCTTCCTCTTTCTTCCTCTCCTTTACTCATTTTTTTTCTTTCTTTCCCTCTCTCAAAAAAAAGAAAGAAATCTACTTGTAAACCTCTAGCTCCAGGTCGGCAATATCTCTCTCATTGCTTGATTTCCTTCCTTCCCTTCCCTCCCTCCTCTCTCCCTCCCTTCATCCCTTCCTTCCTCCCTCCCTTCCTCCTTCCCTCCCTTCCTGCCTTCCTCCCTTCCTCCCCCCCCAAAAAAAATTGCTGTCAACAAAGGAAAAGAACCAGTATTAGCGAAAATGCTGACTTCATTATAAAGATAAATATTCATTGAGAAAAATAAATATTCTGAGATAGGCTCTGCATAGAGAAAGAAAGGCCTTCTTACCTGCTGTGCAAATTCTACAATAATAGCCTTTGCTCGCTCCTCAAATTCATCTTTTGTATTTTTTTTCTGCTTCTTTAAAGTAGCAGCATAAGAGTAGGGACTCTTTTTCCAATCATATAACCTATCAATCTGTAAAAGGTTTTTCATGAGAAAGATCTCTAAAAAATTCAGAACATTCAAGAACTGTATTAATAGCTCCAGAAAATTCCTCATGTATGTCTCATATATACAAAACTGTGTGACTTACTCAGACACTTTATTGTACCAAAAGATCCTTACAGACTGCTTACTGGCAACCACTCTTAAATTAGAAAGTCCTGCGGTACCATGCTGCCCATCAGCCTCCATGAGTTCCGAAGTGGCTGCCATTTGTTTGCAAAGATAAGATCCTAGAATCATCCTAAGACTATTAATGCATATTGTTGGAATTCCAAAGCAGTTTTTGTGATAGACAGGAACAATCAATCCTAGCAAGTACCATCACTAGAAAATTACATACCAAAAAATTTAAAAAATTATTTTCTTTCTTGGGGAACAGCCTATTTTAATTGTTTTATTGATCAAATTAAGGTTACATATGTTTTGTTAATGACAGAATCCATTTTCCCTCACTTTTCAACGAGTGACAATGAGTATAGAAGAAATGAAAATACTCACTAGCCAAACAAACAATCAAAAGCATAATCTGGGGACTGAGTCTAGGGTGATAAAGAAACAGAGGAATCCAAATGCTACTAAGAAGACAAATCAGTAGGAAATGAAAAAGATGTTAAAATTAGCATATGAGGTCCTTAGAATACTTATAAACATGCGCAACACCTTTAAAGGAAAAGCCTGAAGCTTGTAAAGCTAAACAATAACAACATGTCGGCTGGGTGCGGTGGCTCATGCCTGTAATCCCAGCACTTTGGGAGGCCGAGGCAGGTGGATCACGAAATCAGGAGATCAAGACTATCCTGACCAACATGGTGAAACCCCGTCTCTGCTAAAAATAAAAATAAAAAGAATTAGCTGGGCATGGTGGCACGTGCCTGTAGTCCCAGCTACTCAGGAGGCCGAGGCAGGAGAATTGCTTGAAACCAAGAGGTGGACACTGCACTGAGCCAAGATCGCACCACTGCACTATAGACTGGGCGACAGTGCAAGACTCTGTTTCAAAAAAAAAGAAAAAATAACATGTCTAACTAGTACTTAGAAATTAATACCTTTAAATGTTTTTATTAGAAAAGAATATCAATAAAACTAAAAGCTAGTTCTCTGAATGATGCACATTTCTAAGTAGACAAAAGAAAAACCCTAAATAGCCCTGTATCTACTTAAGAAATCCCATGCTGATGTGGCTTTAATTCTTTTGAACACTTAACAAATAATTCAATTCCTGCACACTCTTTCAGAAAACAGGAAGAAACACTTCTCAACTCATAGGCCAACATTACTCTGATATGAAAACCAGATAAAAGACATTCAAGAAAACTACATGCCCATATCACTCATCAACACAGACACAAAAATCTCAATGAAATCTAGCAATATATCAAAAGAATAACAAGTGACAACCAACTAGGGTTTAATAATGTAAAGTTTAATATTTTAAAAATTCAGCAGTAATTATGTTGTTAACAGAATGAAGGAGAAAATCCACAGGAACATCTCTAAATATGCAGAAAAAGAATCTGAAGAAATCAACAACCATTCATAATTAAAAAAATAAAAACACAGAACACTCTAAACAACCTAGGAATAGAAGGAAACTTACTCAAACTTAATAAAGTGCATTGACTAAAAAAAAACTCTACAGCTGACATCATACTTAATGGTGAAAGACTAAGCACTTTCCCCCTAATATCGGGAATAAAGAAAGGATGATGTCTACTGTCATTTATTCTATTTGACATTATTTAGAAGGTATATAGTAAAATATTTAGTATAATAAAGAAGAACAAGAGGTAGAAAGCATGTAGGTAAGGGAAAACACATAATGGGATTTATAGGCAGACAATAATCATGTACAGAGAAAAACCCACATTATTTATAAAAGAAGATACTAGGCCCAATCAGTGAATTTAATAAAGTCACAAGATACCAACTGAATGTAAACGTGATAAACAGCTGGAAATTTTTAAAAATGTTAACACTATTTTAGCATTAAACCATGAAATACTTAGGGATAAATTCAGAAAAGTAGGTCCAACATGTGGACAATAAAAGTAAAAAATATTGCCAAGACAAGGAGGAAGGCCTGGCCAGGCATGATGGCTCATGTCTTAAATCTCAGCACTTTGGGAGGCTGAGGCAGACAGATTGCTCAAGCCCAGGAGTGAGACCAGCCTGGGTAACAGTGAGACCTCATCTCTATTGAAAAAAAGTAAAATAAAAAAACAATTTTAAAAAATGGTAAAGAAGGAGTAAGTAAATGCACAGAGATACCATGCTCACGGATCAGAAGACGCAATGTTGCTAAAATAGCATATTCTCTCAAAATTTATCTAGAGTTTGAAATGCAATCCCAATCAAAATCCTGAAAAGCTTTTTGTGGAAACTAACAAGCTGATTCTAAACTTTGTATTGAAATTCAAGGACCTAAAATAGCCAAAACAATATAGAGAAAAACAAAGCTGAAAGATTTACCACTAACTACAAGTTTTCAAAACCTTACTATGAAGCTATGATGAGACAGGGTAGTAATGGCATAAGAATGTATATAGAGCAATGGAACAAAAGATAAATTCTAGGAACAGACATATATGATCAATTAATTATTGACAAAAATTCCAAACTAATTCCATGGGGAAAATAATAATCTTTTTTTTTTTTTGAGACGGAGTTTCACTCTTGTTACCCAGGCTGGAGTGCAATGGCGTGATCTCGGCTCACCGAAACCTCCGCCTCCTGGGTTCAGGCAATTCTCCTGCCTCAGCCTCCTGAGTAGCTGGGATTACAGGCACGTGCCACCATGCCCAGCTAATTTTTTGTATTTTGAGTAGAGACGGGGTTTCACCATGTTGACCAGGATGGTCTCGATCTCTTGACCTCGTGATCCACCCGCCTCAGCCTCCCAAAGTGCTGGGATTACAGGCTTGAAGGAATAATCTTTTCAGCAAAGACTTTAACTAACAAAAATATTTCTATGGAAAAAAAAGTAAAACTCTGACCTCACACTATATACAAACAAGATCGAGGTCAATGTAAAAGCTTAAACTGTTAAACATCTAGAAACACGAGAGGAAAATTTAATGAACTTGGGATAGGAAAAGATCACTTATATAGAACACAAACCATAAAAAAATTAATTGGGGCCAGGTATGGTGGCTCACACCTGTAATCCTAGGACTCTGGGAGGCCGAAGTGAGTGGATCACTTGAGGTCAGGAGTTCGAGACCAGCCTGGCCAACAAGGTGAAACCCTGTCTCTACTAAAAATACAAATTAGCTGGGTGTGGGGGTGGGTGCCTACTTGGGAGGCTGAGGAACAAGAATCGCTTGAACCCAGGAGGCGGAGTTGCAGTGAGCTGAAATAATGCCACTGTACTCCAGCCTGGGTGACCAAGCAAGGCCCTATCTCAAAAATAAATAAAATTTAAAAATTAACTGGATTTCACCAAAATCAGAAATTTCTTCTCTTCAAAACACACTATGAAGAAAAGGAGGCCAGGCACGGTAGCTCACGCCTGTAATTGCAGCACTTTGGGAGGCCAAGGTGGTGGATCACCTGAGGCCAGGAATTTGAGACCAGTCTGGCCAACATGGCAAAACCCCATCTCTACTAAAAAACACCAAAAAAACCGACCAAAAACAAAAATAAAAAACAAAAACAAAAAACAAAATAACACAAGCCCTATCCGGCATGGTATTGCATGCCTGTAATGCCAGCTACTTGTGGCTAAGGCAGGAGAATCACCTGAGCCTGGGAGGCGGACGTTGCAGTGAACCAAGACTGCGCCACTGCACTCTAGCCTGGGCACAGCAAGACTGTCTCAAAACACACACACACACACACACACACACACACACACACACACAGAGAGAGAGAGAGAGAGAGAGAGAGAGAGAGAGACAGAGACAGAGAGACAGAGAGAGAGACAGAGAGACAGAGAGAGAGAGAATGAGAATGAAACACCAATCCCAAACCGTAAGAATATATCAGCAGGCCGGGCGCCGGTGGCTCAAGCCTGTAATCCCAGCACTTCGGGAGGCCGAGGCGGGTGGATCATGAGGTCAAGAGATCGAGACCATCTTGGTCAACATGGTGAAACCCCGTCTCTACTAAAGATAAAAAAATTAGCTGGGCACGGTGGCGCGTGCCTGTAATCCTAGCTACTCGGGAGGCTGAGGCAGGAGAATTGCCTGAACCCAGGAGGCAGAGGTTGCGGTGAGCCGAGATCGCGCCATTGCACTCCAGCCTGGGTAACAAGAGTGAAACTCCGTCTCAAAAAAAAAAAAAAAAAAAAAGAATATATCAGCAATACATACAAGTGGAAAAGGAGGTACATACATAGAATATATTAAATATAAAGAACTCTTAAAATTCAACAATAAAACAACAATCTAATAAAGAACAAAGGAGTTTGAACATACTTTCCAAAGAAACATATATTGCCGTCTCTCTAAGCCTAAGTACAAGAAAAGATACATAAAGCCATTAGTCACTGTGGAAACAAAATAGACCATGAGAATTTAGGACTCAACTACACACCTACTAGAATGCTGAAGGTAGGGAAAGTCCTGGCAAAGATATGCAGGAACTGGAATTCTCAACAGATATAATGGATAAAGTGCAGTATTATTCAGATAAAGGACTACTATTCAGAATAAAAAGGAAAAATCTACTATATACATAACAACAAATGAATAAAGCATAATAACATGAGCAATAAAAAACGCCAAACTTAAAAAAAATTACGTACTGTATAATTCCATTTATATGAAATCATAAAACAGGCAAAACTAGTCTATATGACACAGAAAGATCAATATTAGCCTAGATTTAGGGAAGGCAGTGGAATGACTACAAAGCAACATGAGGGAACTTTTCCGGAAATATGGAGATGGTCTATGTTCTGAATGACAGTGGTTATAAATTTGTCAGAACACATTAAAATAAACACTTAGCATGGGGTGGATTTTCTTATATATGTGTAATTCAGAGATACTGCAGGTTCCAGACCGCTGCAGGAAAGCTAATATTGCAATAAAGCAAGTCACACAACAATTTTGGCTTCTCAGTGCTTCTAAAAATATGTTTATACTACACTATGGCCAATTTAGTGTGTGATAGCATTATATTTTTTAAAAAGCAAGGTGCACACCTTAATTAAAAAATATTTTATTGCTGAAAGTGCTAACGAACACCTGATTCTTCAATGAGTCATAATCTTTTAGCTGGCAGAGGGTCTTGCCTCAATGTTGATGGCTACTGACTGATCAGGATGGTGGTTGATAAAGGCTGGGATGGCTGTAGCAATTTCTTAAAAGAGACAGCATTGATTTGTCCATGGAAAATCTTGAGTTTTATCCTGTTTCTGCCTCATGGGAGAAAGAAGACCACAGGAACAGAAAGTGGGATAAGTGAATGCACTCTTAGGTCTCTTAGGTTGCATTAATAAAGATATCAAGTCCAGCCTGAGGGAGATGATGTTAAGGTTACCACCAGGCCTTGTGCTAAGTTTTGGCTGGTTTGCTCTAAGAAGGACAGGGACAGATTAAAGGAGGACCTGCATGAGGGATGTGATGAAAAGGAAACTGGGTGTCAATTATCCTTGGGAAGAGAAGATCTTGGGAAGTGGTAAGAGCTGCCTCTAAATTTCTGTGATGGAAGGAAATGATGGAAGGAAAGCTCCTCCCTGTCTTTCTGCTTCTACTGCAGATACAGCCATTTCCGGAGGGTGCTTTGGATTTCAGGGTTCACTTTCCTTGGTTTTCCTCCCTGTTCCAGCTCTGCTTCTGCCATCTGCCGGGTCACCTGCAGCAACGGGTGTGGTCAGCTTGGAGGAGTCGGTGTCATGGGCTTATGGGGGGAGGGTTAGGTAACGGGGCAGGAGAGTATTCTTGTCCTAAGATGAGAGACCTTTATGGTCTCCTCCTATACCATAGTTTGTATGGAATCCTTGGTTGGTCATTTGTTTTCCTAATTTGCAATAAAAACATATATAAACATTAAAAAAAGAGAGAGACAGCAAATAAGTATGTCCTATCAATTTATTGATTCTTCCTTTCATGAAAGAGTTATTTGTCAGGCACGGTGGCTTATGCCTGTAATTACAGCATTTTCGGAGGCCCAGGTGGGCAGATCACCTGAGGTCTGGAGTTCAAGACTAACCTGACCAACATGGAGAAACCATGTTTCTACTAAAAATGCAAAATTAGCTGGATGTGACAGCACACGCCTATAATCTGAACTACTCAGAAGGAGGCTGAGGCAGGAGAATCACTTGAACCCAGGAGGCGGAGGTTTCGGTGAGCCAAGACTGCACCACTGCACTGCAGCCTGGGCAACAAGAGCAAACTTCGTCTCAAAATAAAATAAAAAAAAAGATTAATTTGTAGCATGCAATGCTGCTTAAAGCATTGTACCTATAATAGAGCTTCTTTCAAAATAAAAGAGCTTCTTTCAGTCTTCTCAAACCCTGCCACTGCTTTATCAATTAAGTTGATTGCTATCCTAAATCCCTTTTTATCATCTCAACTATGTTCACAATATCCTCACCAGAAGTAGACTCTACCTCAAGAAACCACTTTCTTTGCCCATCCATAAGAAGCAGCTTCTCATCTGCTCAAGTTTTACCTTAAGATTGCAGCAATTCAATTACATCCTCAGGTTCCACTTCTAATTTCAGTTCTCTTGCTATTTTTCTCCCACATCTGCAGTGATTTCCTCTACTGAATTCTCGAACTCCTCAGTCATACATGTGAGCTGAAATCAACTTCTTCCAAATTCCCATCAATATTTTTGTCCTCCTCTATGGATCATGAACGTTTTTCCTAACATCTAGAAGGGTGAATCCTTTCCAAAAGGTTTTCAACTTTTGCCCAAATCCATCAAAGGAATCTCAATCAATGGCAGCTACAGCCATATAAAATGTACTTCTTAAGTAACCATACTGTAAAGTTGAAAATACCTCTTGGTCCATGGGCTGCAGAATGGACATTGTATTCGCAGGCATGAAAATAACATTAATCTCCTTGTGCGTCTCCATGAAGCTTGGGTAATCAGGTGCACTGTCAACAAGCAGTAGTTTATAGGGAAGCTTATGACAAAACAACCATTAGTTAATTTTACATTTTGTTCACTGTACCTCATTTTCTCTGTTTCCGAAGAAAAATTCTATGTCTTGTGTGGAAACTCTTAGCTCCCTATGAACAGAATTACAGAGAGAGCCTAGAAAACTTCTGGACGTTTCAGCTACTTCAGGGTTATTTTAAGTAACTGGATAGTTTTCAGAATTCTAGTTACAGAAACTAGTAAAAGAATATGAGTTGTTGATACATGGAAATCTTAGACCCAAAATAAAGGTATTTTTTGAGTGATGAAAGATATTTTATTGATGATGTGAGTTTCGTACTTAAAAATCTGAATGAAATAGTACCTTTTGAAATATTTTAGTAGTTGCCCTTAATGATTTATCTTAAATTAGATGGCTTTGGGAGTAATAATGTTTCTTTTAGCAAAAACTAAATATATAAGTGAAACTATTGCATATAGAGTTTTTGTTTCTTTTTGAGGTGGATAAAGCCTTCTAATGTCTTTATCTATCATGTCTTGATAAGTCAAGAGCAGACCACTTAATGAAAAGAATAATGAAATATCAACTAAAATAGAAAAACATCCTGTTAGGAAAAATATCACCGTTTCTTGACTGCCTTTAATCTCGTTGTTCTTTTTTTTTTTTTTGAACTGCAGAATTTATTTAAATAAGAACGCTATCAATTGAAACAGGAGGGAAAACAAACTTGTTTAAAAAAACATCTATAGGAAAATAGTTCAAAAGGCATTTAGTGCGTGCGGCCTTCCCTCTGCGGGAGGCGGTCAGAAAGGCAGCTGGGACCTCATACAAACCTGGGCAGGCTCTGCTCATACTTGAAATTCCCGAATTCTCAACTGCATCCTACAAAATGCTGCTTGAAAATGTTCATCAGAACCCCCAGCCAACGAGGCCCATTTAGACAGCTTCACAGCAGGGAATGCGTGGTCTTGGTCCCCAGGTCCAGGGGGGGAGGACACCAGCAGCCACACGGTGGCCCCTCCACCCTCAGGCCAGGACTGCAGAGACCACCCGCTGGGGCCGCGAGACTGACCTGGGAGCCAGATGGAGCCCTGAGTGCCAGCGGAAGGTACAGGTCCCTGCCCAGGCTGCCACCTCTGAGGCTCATTGAGTGTTTTTTTTTCTACTTAGGAAATCAGGGACAATCAATTGTAATTATCTTACAGCTGCTGTTCTGGGATCAGAAGGAAAACGCTGATGACAGAACCGCTCTTTTGGTGTTTAGTAATTTCTTAAAATGACTGGCTTTTATGATAGTCTTCCAGAGCTCATTAGAATCCATAAAATTGCAGGGATTTTCACCAAGAAGGGCTGCCCAGAAACTCCTGGGCAACTCAGCCAGGGGCTGCTCCCACTGTGGTGGCCAGAACCGGCCAAGGGCACCACACTGGAACCTTGCTCACGATAAACACTTTACTAAGGGCACAACTGCACATTTAGACAGGCGGTGGTGATCTCGGGGCATACACACAGCCGAAAACACCCAGGAGTCCTCAAGGGTCCTCCTCATCTGTAATCTCAGAAATTCTGTCTATAGATTTAAGGATTTCAACAAGATTCAGCGTCTAGGCTCCCGAAACCACTTGCTTGATGGAAGCCTGTGCGCCGCTCATGACTCCTCCGAGGTTCTGCAAAGCTATGTCGGCGTTCTGCTTCACCATCTTCAGGCTGGCGCCCTGGCCGCACCGCAGGGCTTTGTTCCCTCGCTGGAAGTTGGAGACCTGCGCCTGAAGCAAATTTACTTACTGTTTCAGTTTCATTAGGTAGTTTTCTGCCTTTACAGTCCGTTTGGTCATCAGCTCCAGGTTTTGCTCCACCTGCTGAACCACTGACTCCAGGTCATGGTAGTCACTTTCCTCCTTGATCATTTTTGCTCCTAATTTCCGCTCAAGTGTCCTCACCATTTCTGTTTGAGCTTCAGAGAAGCTCTGAACCTCATTCAGCTTCCTTCTCAGCTTAGAATTTTCATCTTTCAGTGCTTCGTAACTTATCTGCAGCGTCCGTAGGTGCCTGTCCCCCAGAGACTCTCCATGAGCCGCAAAGTCTGCGCTAGGACTCTCTGCTGGTGAGGCCGGAGACACTCGGGAATCAGTGTCACTCAATGCCCAAGGGGGCAGAGACTTAGGCCCTGCCAGCTCTGCTGGGGTGGAGAGAAAGGAAAGGTATGTGCTGCAGGGTGACGCGCCGGCAGGGAGCCTCTCGGGGTGAGTCTGCTCCATGGCGGACGGCAGGTGGGCCCCACTCCATCCGGTTTCCTCGTCCTCCTCCTCATCCAGTAGGTCACCGGCCCCTGTTGGGTCTTCGAAAAACGGCTGTTGATACTCCAAGCCATACGCCCCAGTTTGGGAGCTTGGGGAGTTGTGGTCGAGTCCCAGTGAATGCCTCGAGGCTTCCTTTGCGTAAATTCTGCTGGCCGGGTCCTCTTTTGACAGGCTGAGGTTCTTGGTCTTTAGAAACTCTTTAAAGGAGAACGGATTTGTCTCTTCAAGATCTTCAAATTTGTCATCTGTGTCTCCCACGGAAGCCAGCACCGGGCCGGGCACATAGCACATAAAGGCCGGCCGAATGCCGAAGAAGGGGGAACCCAGGTCCCTGCCATGGGGGCGCTCACAGTCTAGCTGGGGGAGACAAGACCGGCGCTCAAAGAACGCTGGAGCGTCGGGAATGACGATGCTCCGGGCGCGGGACAGCGGGGTGGCGCCCGAGCGGCGCGGGTAGCCCGACATCGCAGTGGGCCCGGCGGGGCTGCACCTGCCTAGCCCGGCAGCGGCGGCTCCATGTCCCTGGCTCCTCCCGGGCCGCGGCCCCAGTTGCCCGCCCCCTTCGCCCGCCGCTCGGCCGCCGCCGCTCAATCTGGTTGTTCTTAATGTGTGAAGGGAACTTAAATCTTGTCAAATTACGTACATCATAAGTCTCATTTCTGTCTTAGAAGTAAAACCATGTATGTTCATCTTCAGACTGTGCTTCTGCTAATTCAATATTTTCCTTGGGGTTAAGATTAGACAAGATTTACAGATTTTTAAATTTAATGCCTGTAACTCCTGAGGATGGTTTAAAGCTTTGACGAGTGAGATGTAGTGCTTTAAAGGAGGACATTCCTTTAGTCTCCCAAAAACATTTGGAAGATATTTATTACAGTTCTCCAAGCAAGACACAGCTCAGCTTTAATCATGAAGACCTTGAAGTTTTTTTATGTGGAGGGGGGGGTGTTAGGAAACTCATTTTATTCCTGCCTTCAAGTGATTATCGAGGCAGGTTTTTCTTCCCTATGAGGAAGAAAACGAATTGTGCAATGCCAGTTTAAAAAAACTAAAACAATGTATTTCTTAGGAAAAGTAGATAATTCTCTCTCCCTATATAACCGCTACTTGTTTAAAATAATATTCCAGTTTTGCCTCTGTCAGTCTTAATGTGATAGAATCTTACTCAGTGAAAATCTATGGATTTATTTGATTGAAAACATTTTTTTAGCAGACATCTGTGTTATTTAAATTTCAATGCTTTTAGAGATGAGCTCTAGCTATTTTGCCCAGACTGGCCTTTAACTTCGGAGCTCAAGTGATCCTCCTGTCTTCATCTCCCAGGTAGCTCAGAGTATAGGCATGAACCGCCATGCTGGGGTAAGATCTAATGATTTATTTAATTGAAAAAAACTTACTTCACATACATTCATGTATTTTTATGACTTGTCACCTCCTGACAGGTCACTTAACATAGAAAAGTACCTCTTTTAACACTTTCATAAAACCGTAACAAACATTTTAAATTGCTTCGTTGTAGTGGAAATAGCATCTCCCCTTATTATTGGACATTTTGAAAAATCAAATTCTAGAGCAATTTTTATCATAAATACTTGACATAAATAATTGTATATGAAGACTGTCTGACAATTTGGATTTTTATGCTAAGATAGAATTCCAGGAGTAGAATTACTGGGCATACCCTTTTAAGCCTCATAGTAAATTATTACTAAAGTGTGTTGCAAAGATTTTATCAGTTATGAATTCCAGGGTCCTTTAGGGGAGTTAGTGGGGACATTTTGCCGAGAGCAACAGATGGTGTCTGGAATCATGGTTTCTAATCTTTGCTGTGCCACATACTGGTTGTGGATATCTGGGTTAGTAACATAGGTTATGTGGGCCTTACTTTCCTCACTATAACTCAGGTGAATTTAACTACTTTACCAACCTTAATCCTAATTCTGTAAAAAATGGGTATAATCAAGGAGAATCAGTGCCTATATATTACCAAGTGATTTGTCCGGGAAAAAAGCAGAAGCAGGGAGTATCAGATGTACCTTGAAAATGGAGTAAGTTAGAGGAAATGCACAAAACATGTGGTTGCTCTTCCGGTTTTTAATTTTAAGAATAGAGTCCAGGCTGGATGCAGTGGCTCACACCTGTAATCCCAGCACTTTGGGAGGCCAAGGCAGGTGGATCACTTGAGGTCAGGAGTTTGAGACCAGCCTTGTCAACATAGTGAAACTCTATCTCTACCAAAAATACAAAAGTTAGCTGGTTTTGGTGGCAGGCTCCTGTAATCCCAGCTACTCAGGAGGCTGACGTTGAACCCAGAAAGCGGAGGTTGCAGTGAGCCGAGACCGCACCACTGTACGCCAGCTGGGGTGACAGAGTGGGACTCCATCTCAAAAAAAAAAAAGTAGAGGAGTCCCGTAAAATTATGTCAGATAGACACTTCTGCTGAGACTTGGGGATTTTCAGACAATTTCAAATAGAAAATGAAAGTGTAAGGAGACAAGTGTGTAACTTTCCAAAAGAAGTTGTGTTCTGTGTCGGTTTTAGGTTACAGAATGACTCAGTCTAAGCCAAAAATAAAAGTATGTTATTCATTCATTTACACAAAATGCAGAATATTTTCATTCTCTTCTATTGTTTACTTATTTAAATTGATAAATATGTTTATGGTGTAAAACATTATTTTTTGATATATGTACACATTGTGGAATGGCTTAATCGAGCTAATTAACCATATGCATTACCTCACATACTTTTTTTGTGGTGAGAACACTTAAAATTTACCCTCCACAATTTTCAAGCTTACAATATATTAACTGTAGGCCTATGATGTACCATAGATCTCTTGAATTTGTTCCTCCTGTTTAAATGATATTTTGTATCCTTCGACCAATATTTCCCCAGCCCTTCTATACCCCAGCCTCTAGTAACCACCATTCTACTCTTTGCTTCTATGATTTTGACTTTTTTAGATGCCACATGTAAGTGAGACCATTGGCATTTCTCTTTCTGTGCTTTAGCTTATTTCACTTACGATAATGTCCTCCAGATTCATCTGTGCCATTGCAACTGACACAGTTTTCTTCTCTTTGAAGGCTGAATAGTATTCTGTTGTGTGAGTATACCACAATTTCTCTATCAGTTCATTCATTGATGGTTACTTAGGTTGATTCCGTATCCTGGCTATTATGAATAATAACGAAATGAACATGGGAGTGCAGATACCTCATCAGTATACTGCTTTCATTTCCTTTGGATTTATAACTCGTGGTGAGACTGCTGGATCATATGATAGTTCCATTGTTTGTTTGTTTTTGAGACGGAGTTTCGCTCTTGTTACCCAGGCTGGAGTGCAATGGCGCGATCTCAGCTCACTGCAACCTCCGCCTCCTGGGTTCAGGCAATTCTCCTGCCTCAGCCTCCTGAGTAGCTGGGATTACAGGCACGCACCACCGTGCCCAGCTAATTTTTTGTACTTTTAGTAGAGACGGGGTTTCACCATGCTGACCAAGATAGTCTCGATCTCTTGACCTCGTGATCCACCCGCCTCGGCCTCCCAAAGTGCTGGGATTACAGGCTTGAGCCACCGCGCCCGGCCTCCATTGTTATATTTTTAAGGAACCTCCATACTGTATTCCGTAGTGGCTATACTAATTTACATTCCCAGCAACAGTATACAAAGGTTTCTTTCTCTCTACATCCTCATCAACACTTGTTCTCTTTCATCTTTTGATAATTGTCATTCTAACAGGTGTGAGGTAAAATCTCATTGGGTTTTAATTTGCATTTCCCTGATGATTAGCAATGTTGAGTATTACTTAATATACTTGTTGGCAATTTGTATGTCATCTCTTGAGAAATGTCTATGCCCTTTGCCTGTTTTTTAGTGGGCTTATTTATTTTCTTGCTATTTCGTTGTTTTAGCTTTTTACATATTTTGGATACTAATTTCTTATCAGCTGTATGGGTTTTTTTGTTTTGTTTTGTTTTGTTTTGTTTTGTTTTGTTTAAGATGGGGTTTCACCATATTGGTCAGGCTGGTCTCGAACAGCCTGGTCCTGACCTCAGGTGATCTGCCCACCTCAGCCTCCCAAAGTGCTGGGATTACAGGCATTAGCCACTGCGCCTGGCTTGGTTTGTTTTCAAATAGTTTCTCCCATTCTGCAGGTTATTTCTTCACTCTTGATTGTTTTCTTTGCTGAGCAGAATTTTTTAGTTTGATGAAATCTCATTTGTCTATTTTTGCTTTTGCTGCCTCTACTTTTAGGGTCATACTCAGAAAATCATTGCCCAGACCAGTGTCAGAGAGATTTTTCCCTATGTTTTCTTCTAGGAATTTTATGTCGTCGGATATTATGTTTAAGTATTTAACCCATTTCGGGTTGATTTTTGTGTGCGATATGAAATGAGAGGCTATCTTCGTTATTCTACATGGGGACATTCAGTTCTCCCAACACCATTTATTGAGGAGACTGTTTTTTCCTCATTGTGTGTTCTTGGCATCTTTATTGAAAATCAGTTGACCTTAAATGTGTGCTCTCTCTATTCATATTTTTTAAGTAAACTATTTTGTGATGAGAAACGTAGCAAAAATTCTGTATCATCTTTGATATGTCAGTAAAGCCATTTGGGCACAGATTGGACCTGATGATTTCTCTTTTCAAGAGGCAAGTACCAGGCCGGGAGCGGTGGCTCACACCTGTAATCCCAGCACTTTGGGAGGCCAAGGCGGGTGGATCACGAAGTCAAGAGATCGAGACCATCCTGGTCAACATGGTGAAACCCCGTCTCTACTAAAAATCAAAAAATTAGCTGGGCACGGTGGCGCCTGCCTGTAATCCCAGCTACTCAGGAGGCTGAGGCAGGAGAATTGCCTGAACCCAGGAGGCGGAGGTTGCGGTGAGCCGAGATAGTGCCATTGTACTCCAGCCTGGGTAACGAGCAAAACTCCGTCTCAAAAATAAAAGTAAAGAAAAATGTTAAAAGTGAAAAAAATGTGCTTTAAGTATGGAGAAATAAATTATTCCTTTTTTTCCTCACAGCCGCTGTTTAAGGAAGACAGAGCAGGCATTGGATAAAATTCTTTTTTTTTTTTTTTTTTTTGAGACGGAGTTTCGCTCTTGTTACCCAGGCTAGAGTGCAATGGCACGATCTCTGCTCACTGCAACCTCCGCCTTCTGGGTTCAAGCAATTCTCCTGCCTCAGCCTCCCAAGTAGCTGGGACTGCAGGCTGCGCCACCATGCCCAGCTAATTTTTGTATTTTTAGTAGAGACAGGGTTTCACCTTGTTAACCAGGTTGGTCTCGATCTCTTGACTTCGTGATCCACCTGCCTCGGCCTCCCAAAGTGCTGAGATTATAGGCGGGAGCCACTGCGCCCGGCTTGGATAATATTATTATTAAGGTAAAGAATCTGGGTGTTTGAGACAAGGTCATACATCAAGTAGTCTACCTGGAATTATGAACCAGGTCTTCAAGACTTCCAGATATTTGTGCTGTCTACTGTGCTGCATTTTCAACAATAATTCATTTGTCTGTGGGTTAAATTCAATTTAATGAGATTCACTTATTCAACATATGTTTATTAAATGTTATTATTGCTAGTCATTGTGTTAAATGATAGTGTAAGACAGTGAACAAGACAGAGTTAACTTTCCCTGTCTTCATAAAACCAGCAGCTTTTGAAAAGACTAAAACTAAACAAATAATTACAACTAAGATGAGCATTAAGGGAGAGATTGTAAGATGATAGGAAGGAATATGACAGGCCAACTTAACCTGCTCTGGGATTTGGGGGAGTGTTGAATGTGAACCGAGGGTGGGACAGGAGAAATAACTTTTGGGCTGAAATTGGGACAATCAGCATGAATTAGCTAAGCCTAGGAATTAGGAGAAGAGTTAGGATAGAACATTGCAGGCAACAGAAATAGCATCTACAAAAGTAAAAGGAGGAACTAAAAGGCTTCCAGTGCGAGCATTGAAAAGAAGGATAAGTAGGGCCAGGCGCGGTGGCTGACGTCTGTAATCCCAGCACTTTGGGAGGCCGAGGTGGGTGGATCACGAGGTCAAGAGATCGAGACCATCCTGGTCAACATGGTGAAACCCCGTCTCTCCTAAAAATACAAAAAAATTAGCTGGGCATGGTGGCGCGTGCCTGTAATCCCAGCTACTCGGGAGGCTGAGGCAGGAGAATTGCCTGAACCCAGGAGGTGGAGGTTGCGGTGAGCCGAGATCGCGCCATTGCACTCCAGCCTGGGTAACAAGAGCGAAACTCTGTCTCAAAAAGAAAAGAAAAGAAGGATAAGTAAATATATAGAAGAATGCAGGAAAGAGATTATGTGTTTGTTCTTCAGGATGTTTTGGCCTATATCCTAAGGGATATTGGGAAGCCATGAAAAGGTTTTAAGCACCATGATTCAATTTTTCATTTCAAAAGCATGGGTCTGACTGCAGCAAGTATAGAAGCAATGTTGTTAGATGCTATTTCTGTAGGCCAGGTTGGAGATGATGGTTACAGCAGTGGAGTTGGAAAGAAGGGAATAGATTTGAAATGTGGGATGTAGACAAAGCCTTGCATTTGACAGAAATATAAAACTATTAATAGTATTGTTATTGTTCTACCTATAGAATTTGATTGTAAGATTACCTCTAAAATGCTGTCAGTAACTTGTACTTAATATTAGGAGGAAGTGACTATATTATAAATGTAATTTAGAAAACATTGTTTCTTAAAAAATAATTTTTGAATTGGGCTAATTCTTGTTATTGTTTGTTGACTTCGTTAAATAATATAGAGAGTATAGGGAGAACAGAGGGTTTTTTTGGTTTGTTTTCTTTTGTTTTTTTGAGACAAAGTCTTGCTGTCTGGCCAGGCTGGAGTACGGTGGTGGGATCTCGGCTCACTGCAACCTCTGACTCCAGGTTCAAGGGATTCTCCTGTCTTAGCCTTAGTCCCTGAGTAGCTGGGACTACAGGCACACACCACCATGCCAGCTAGTTTTTGTATTTTCAGTAGAGATTGGGTTTCACCATGTTGGCCAGGATGGTCTCAATCTCTTGACCTCATGATCTGCCCACCTTGGCCTCCCAAAGTGCTGGGATTACAGGCATGAGCCACTGCGCCCAGCCCAGGAGGACTTAATTTTAACAGAAAATTTACTTCCTAATTTATACATAAAACACATAAGTAATTTTGTACATACATGATAGGTATATACGTAGGGCAGGTCATCTTGTTTACATCACTTATTAGTGAATATCAGACTTGGAAGGTTTGGGATTTTCTTACTGGCTGCATGATTGAAACTTAGAAGAAGAATTTAACCCTTTTATTTCAAACAGCATTCTATTAAGAAACACTTTTTTTTCACGATTATTGTAAGAATTTATTGCTGGATCATTGACTCTAGAAAGAGACTCCTGGTTAAATTAAAAGATGCAGGAGGAAACATTTTCGAAACAGCCTTTCCAGAATTCCTTATGAACTTCTGTACTTTCTTTTTTTTTTTTTTTTTTGAGACGGAGTTTCGCTCGTTACCCAGGCTGGAGTGCAATGGCGCGATCTCGGCTCACTGCAATCTCCGCCTCCTAGGTTCAGGCAATTCTCCTGCCTCAGCCTCCTGAGTAGCTGGGATTACAGGCACGAGCCACCATGCCCAGCTAATTTTTGTATCTTTAGTAGAGACGGGGTTTCACCATGTTGACCTGGATGGTCTCGATCTTTTGACCTTGTGATCCACCCACCTCGGCCTCCCAAAGTGCTGGGATTACAGGCTTGAGCCACCACGCCCGGCCACTTCTGTACTTTCTTAACCAATCGTATTTATTTTGTGTACCTATGGCTGTTATCAGCCTGTTGTATCAGGGATACCTATAAGGGCCTTAACTATAAATAATTAGGCCATTTAGGGAAATAATAAGAAAACTCGGGCTTTAGAGAATTTGTGCTCATCTAACTAGGTAGAGGGACAGCTAATATTCTGCTCCATCTGATGGTGACGATTGAGCTGATTGTTGCCCAATATTTCAGTTTTTTCAAAGAATGCTAAAATACAGATTTTTATTTAAGTTAGTTGGTAACTAATTCAAGTGTTTTTAAGACACTCTATGACAATAACTCTACAGGCAAAATAGACCTACAGAAAGTATTTGGCCCACAGGCCTCTGTTTTGTAGCCTTAACCTTACAGAAATCTTCAACATCTATTTAAAAGTAAGAAGTCAAAAGCATTTCTAGGTAAAGTAAATGCCAAAAGAAGGGAAGAAGGGAATGAGTAAATGAGATATTTTTTAAAAGAAGTACAAAACTAGTTATCTAGGTTATATGTTTAGCTTACACTAAGTTCAAAAAGAAATTCACTGTCCTCAGAATAACTTTCATATGCTTCAGAGCATGCTTCTAGCAACTTCAGCCATCTGTGTGCGTATAACTGGGAACTCAGAGTGGGTTGGGAATGCGCAGGGCGTAGAGAGCCAGTGAACTGTAGATGAAAGTATTGCTGTTCTCTGACAGTGTTGTGAGTGAAGTACATCAGGAACAAGAGACAGTTGATATTGGAGCAGAATCAGGCTATAAGAACATAGCAACTGAGTACATCCTGGGCCCCTGAAAGCATTACTATACTAAAAGTATAATTTATTATACTCATGATCAAGAAGAGGTCATATTGGTACATTAAGATTGAATAAGTCCCCTCCCAGTGTACATATACTACACAGTCACTGTAGGAAATTAGGAGAATATAGACAAGTAACATACAATGTTTTCTTAAGCTAGGAATAAGTAAAATAGATTTTAAGGTTTTCTAAAAGTAGTTAACATAGGACTTGGCAATTCTTAGTTTCCTAATAGCTAATTAGTTTCCAAATTAGTCTAATTGGGCTTAAATAAAGGGAATATTGGTTGGTTTACATAGGAAGGTACATATATTAGGACTAGGTATGCTAATGGCTCGGTGATTTTTTCCGAGAACTCAGTTTGTCATCTACTGTACTTTTTCTCCAGGGTGTTTTCCTTCATCCCAACACTGTAGTAGCTAAATGGCTGTTGGTTGCAATCGGGATTGTGTCTTTCCTCCTTCAGATCCAAAAAGAAAAGAATAAACTTCTCTAGGCGTTCTCATGGGAAATATGACTTCTTTTCCCTTAGAAGTTCTCATGCACTCCTGCCCCCAACTTGCTCCTTGTTGGCCTAGATTTGCTTAATTCTAAATATGCCTAAACTAATCATTGGCAAGAGGGATGAGCTTACCGTAATGGATTAGATTAATTGTGGTTTACCCTTGCAGCTCAGGACAGTCAGCCTACCCTGAGGCACATTGACTACTGGGAAAGATGTGGATATAGAAATCCAATCATGGATCATTAGGAAGAAGGAAGCCTTGGAGAGGCACCAGCATGGTCCACCATGCGTGCATTAAGGATGTGGATTACGTTTTTTACTTACCGGAGACACTACCTTCCTATAATGATAAAGTTGAGTCCCTGGTGAATCTACTCTCTGTCTCATGCGTTTCAGCACCCTCATTGGCAGAACTTGTATAGCATTGGAATTGAAGATTTTTTTTTTTCAAAAATTCTCTTGTCATTTAATAGACACCTGTCTGTAGAGTAAACTATGTGGGCCATAAAGGAACAAGGGGAGTTTAGGAAAATACAGTTTCTTAAATAAATTACTTTTTAAAAGTATATTTTCTTTCAGCTCTTCTCTCCAAAGGAATTTTGTACCATAACCTCTGTAGTATATTTACTGTCTGATTATAAAGGTGAATTATAATTTATGGGATATTTACAAAGCAAAAAAGAAATACTTATTTTTAAGGTTTAAATTTTTTGTGTGTAGAAACTGCTATAATAATTTATGATTTTAAGTATCTGTAATTTTGGCTAAAATATTTAACCAGTCAACCCTATATCTTATTTCTTCCAGTTGCTAGATTTCTGAATATTTGCCAAAAATTTTAGTATCTGCGTCACATAGTCATTACAAACAAATCTAGGCCAAAATGGTTTATGCTTCTCAGTTCCAGCTCACTTCTCTCTTTGACTTTTCATTATCTGTTTCCCTTTGAACTAAACTTTATTTACTTATATTAGCACAGTACTGTGTGAATTCTTTGTTTAGAACCAGTCTTCTTGTGTCTTTTTCCCCTAAATCAAGGTAACAAACAAATAAATGGCTGTGCTCTTGGCTGTTATGATTTAGAATGGTTACTGTACAAAGGGTCACACATGTTAAATTACCTACTGCAGTGGTAATTATTGTGAAACCTTGCTCAAAGTGCTAAAGAGACTGTGTTTTGCCACTTCTACTGTAACAGTTTTTAAAGGTCCAACGTGTATTCATTTTGGTATTGAAAGCCTTAAAACTCCTAAAGACCCCATGTTAATTTAAAATGCGAAGTTGTTTCACCTTTTTATCCTAGATGGCATAGCAGTTTTTAAAGTAAAATGAAAAGTTTTATGTGTTGTGATATAGAGGTAAGGGCAGAGAGAGCGAGGGAAAGCAGTAAATTGGAGCAACAAAAATTCCACTCTCATTTATAAAGTGCTGTATATAGGCTCTAAAATTCCATTCTGAAATACTCTTTTAACTCTGAAAGAGGTATGTTTACTGCCAGCTTCTGTTAACACAGGAACCATAGTTTTTCTGTTCTTAAAATTAAGAACTTTATACCTTTTGGAATTTTTAATATTTTTTCTCTATGTTTATAATGCTTTTAATTATGTTTATTATTAACTTATGTTATTAACTATGTTTATAATTTGTATACTCTATTCTGTTTGGAAAGTACAAAATGATACTGTAGATACTTCCTGACGTTTTCTAGAAAAATTAAAACTTCATTCATCTTTATTCATAGCATCATTGGACATTCAGTTAGTAAATTTTTCATCTAACAAACACCTATCTTCTTTAATTGCTAGGATAGTTCATCTCAACCCTTCTTATTATAAAATATCATCATGACTCAGTTTGTTGTTGAAGATTTCTCAGTACAGTGTCTTCAGGAAGACACTGCCTCAGGGCTACTGAGGTATGTCATAGGGCTGTTTGTCCTTTCAGAAACAATTCTCAGTAGCTGTTGTTGCTTTGCATTTTTGTAAAGTGTCTTTTTTCAAAGCTTGATATTAATTCTTATAGCTACCGGTGTGCAGAGAAAGGTACCTGTGAATAAAGTAAGAGAAACACGTTCATAATAGGTTTGAAGAGCACCTCAATGAGTAACGTACTTGGACTTTACAATGTTTGCTTTCACTTCACTAAGCCTTGCCCTATGCCCCTGCCCCTGCCCCTTTATGCCCTAGCCTCTTTTTAAAACGTGGTACCTGGCAGTGTTCCAGGTACTTATTGTAAGAAAGATGAGATTAGACTTGGAGCTTGACAAACATGAAGGGAATTAAAACAGGATCATTTAATAGCTCTGAACCTTAAGCAAGTTCGCAGCTGTAAAATGGGTTTGTATATACTATCTCTCAGGATTGTAAGGATTAAAAATAATGGATCTAGTTTAGGAGGGATTTTAACAAACTCTAGTTCCTTTCCTTTATGAGAAATGACCCACTTTCTTTGGAAATGGTATTTGCCTATTTTAATGTGATGCTATAAGAATTAATGAGTCAGTATCTCTAAAATATGATAGCTTTTAAGATCTCTTTAATTATTCAGAAATGAACGGAATGTGACAAGATATTATTGGTTAATTTGGTTGATCACATGAATAAAATGTGCTGAAATATTTTGGAGACTGAAAATAAAATTTAGATGCAAGAAAAATATTTTAAATCAACATGGAAAACAGTTTTTTCATCCGCGTCTAATCATGTTGAAATATTTTATTACTATCCCCAGAGTGTTCATAAATTAGTGAGTGATTTTTTTAATGCAGAGGTAAATACCTAGAAACCATATATACACTTAAAGTAAAATCTCACAGGATTCTCAAGGCCATTTTGCATTTACTTCTGCCACAGCAGTGGCAATACAGTCAGCTGTATTAACCTGAAACAGTACTGCATGGATGCTCTGATAAATTCCATGTCTTTCCTTATGGAATTTTATAACTGTTTATACCTTTTATTTAACCAATTCACAGATCAGAT
The DNA here is from genome assembly GCA_028533165.1 of Leontopithecus rosalia. Taxonomy (NCBI): domain Eukaryota; kingdom Metazoa; phylum Chordata; class Mammalia; order Primates; family Cebidae; genus Leontopithecus; species Leontopithecus rosalia. The sequence continues at coordinate 110,387,776 of CM052659.1, forward strand.
TATAGGATATCTTTCATTTAATAAGTATACTAAGTAAATACCTTATACCACTGAGTTTTGATAGTATAAGAGGGAAAAAAGAAAAAACGTACGGCCTCTATCTTTAAGGCAGTGTTTAACAGTCATACGAATCACTTGATTGAGAAGATCCATTTGTGTAATATAATGAATTCCACACAAATCGCCTATTAAAAAGTTTTGAAAAAGTAGAGGTGAGATTGAATATAGCAAAGCTTTATTGTTGATTTTTTTGTTGGACAGGCTAAATTTGTCAACATTTTACATTGTAAGCTGTATCAAAATATATTTGTATGCTCTACTAAATATAGGGAACATCATTTAATATTTAATTTAAACTCTAGATGACCATCATTTATAGGCATTCTATGCATGAAACTGTTTTGCCTTTTCTTTACTCTTCAGTAACACCTTTAGGCCTTTTGATGCATTGTGAAGAAAAGGCAATTGTGAGCTGTGGCTCTAGCAAATCAGAGCTCATCAGCCGGAGGATAATGTTTGCACTTTCTGGCTTCCAAGTCTTTGCTCAAACTGCTCTCTACCTTTGCTACCATAGGTTTGTCCTCCCCGCAGTCTAAACTCTCTCTGACTAGCCCTGAGCTTACTGTTTTTTTCAATCAACACAAAGAACATTTATTGAACATTTGTATCATACCTCCATTGGCTTGCCTATATCCTATTAGCAATGATGGATTATGTACAAAGAATTATTTTTGCTGTTTGTTTTATCATCATTTGTGATATAAGGTGGGAGATTTTCATGCACTTATAATGCATTTTAAAAATCCTTATTGTCCAGTTTTTGTCAGTTAAATATGCCACAATAAAGATAAACATTTTGAACACTGATAGCAGAGCATGTATTTTTAAGATAAATTATAAGCAAGTGTGTATGAGGGTATACCTGTTGATCAAGGATGCCTTGATGCTTCCCTCAGCTTGACTAAACTTGACAGGCTTCTTCCAGACTCTGAGCCCCAGACCTCTTTTTTCCTACAACATTTACATAAGAAAATATCGTAATTGTAAATTCTTTCTCTGCCTCTTTGGGAATGCAGGGTGTGGGGGCGGAGTTGGGGAGAGACAGCATGGGGAGAAATGCCAGATATAGGTGAAGGGGAGGAAGGCAGCAAATCACACAGTCACGTGTGTACCTATGCAACTATCTTGCATGTTCTTCACATGTACCCCAAAACCTAAAATGCAATAAAAAAATATTTACATGTCAAAGAGGCCTGAGCTTACTTTTTACAGCTCCCACTGTCTACTGTCTCCTTCATCTTGAATATATCAGAACAGACTGGGAAGTTCAGAAAAAAAAAACAGACATAATACTTAAGTCATCTTTGATACCTATTTTCTCGTCACTGCCAATTAATTAATTAATTTTTAATTTTTTGTTTTATTTAATTTTGTAAAGACAGGGTCTTGCTTGTTGTGCAGGCTCCTCTCAAACTCCTGGACTCAAGTAATCCTCCCACCTCAGCCTCTTAAAGTGCTGGGATTACAAAGCGTGAGCCACTGTGCCTGGCCATAATTTAAATAATCCTTTAGATTCCTGTCTCTGTCCATTTTCAGAGCCAGGGTTACACTATATTCATGATGCATATCACCACCAAAACGGTCTTCCTGAAGTACTAATCAGCTTTTTGAGCAGAGAATAAGACCATCCTTTCCAGTGTTGGCAAATACTCAATGTACTCTCCTGAAATACCTGCAGTACTTCCAAGTTTCTGCTCTGTGCTCACACTGCTTTCTTTGACCTCAAATGCAATTTCAACCTATAAAAATCTTAGTCATTATGAGGCCTAGCAAAGAACTTTTCTCTTCTATGAAGCCTTTTTATCGACCCTAACTAAAATCTCTTCTCTGAGCTCCCAGCTTATACTGCTTGAGCTGGTGCAAGACTTCCATGATCTTTAGAAGAAAGTGGTAGGTTATTTTCCCAAGTAAATTCCAGGAAAGTTTCATTTCTTATACTTAAGTCCCCTTTAGCATTCCACATACAGTTACTTTAAATCATCTCAAGTTTATTTATAATATTTAACCCAATATAAATGCTATGTAAATAGTTGTTAATTTTTATTTGTATTATTTTTGTGTTTATATTTTTTCTGAATATTGTGTGTGTGTATTGACATACTACTTTGTGATCTAATGTAATTCATGTAAAACTCCTTAAGCATGTATTTTTTGTTTTAGTAGCAGAAGATAAAACTTAATTTTAATATGTGTGCTAAAATATTTTATTATATTTTTAATAATAAAAGGTAAGAATATTTTATTCCCTTCGGTTCATAGACTATGGGAAGTGGAGTAGGGAGTGAAGGTGGTGGCTGTGGTGGTGGTATGGTGGAACTAACTTGTTTAACATCGACGGCTGTCCAAAAGAGTTTTGATGAATGATTTTAGGTGTTGTCTAATAAGCGCTCTGACTTTTGAAACCAGTTGAACTAGCAAGCATGTTGTGCTTTACTAGAAACATCTTGTAGGTTCTGACTCTGAGTAGGCAATGGAATCTAAATTAAGTTAGTGGAGGACATGTCTTTACAACTAAATCTAAAGTGTTTTAACTATTTCTTTTTTAATCTCCTGTTTATTTTTCTTGTAAAATTAATATTTTCGATTGACCAATCATTAATTGCATACATTTATGACTTACAATGTGATGTTTTGATATATGTATTCAATGTGATGTGCTTACGTTAAGCATGCTGATTAATGTATCTGTCACCTCACCTATAATATTTTATAGTGAGACATTTGAAATTTACTTTTATTATTTCAAAATACTTAATATATTATTGACTGTTATCAACTTGCTATGTAGAAGATCTCAAACTTATTCTTCCTCTCTGCCTGAAACTTTGTACTGCTTGATCAACTCCCCCCCGCTACCCTCTAGCCTCTGGTAACCATTGTCCTATTCTCTACTTCTGAGTTTAACTTGATTAGATTCCACATACAAGTGAGATCACATGGTATTTGTCTTTCCTTGCCTGACTTCTTTCACTCAGCATAATATCCTCTAGATTCATCCATGTTGTTGCAAATGACAGAATTTCCCCTAAAAAGCTAGCTTTTATCAAAAAAGGTAAATGTGGAAGGGTGTAAAGTAATATCACATTGTGGTTTTAATTTGTAATTCTCTAATAAGTGATGCTGAGCATTTTTTCATGTACCAATTGAATTGGCCAATCGTGTGTCTTCATTTTTTTTTTTTTAGAAATAGTAATGCTGTTTGTTTTTTTTTTTTTTGAAGTGAGTTCTACTTATTTATGATTGTTTTTAATTCTGGCATTTTATCTTGCCAACCACTATCCTGTTTAAGCAATGTTGTCAGCTAAAAGGAATTTCTGATTAAACTAAAGTGGTCCAGTGATAAGTTACATACACACCCTACTCTGAATAATCCCAGCCAAATTGGAGAAAAACGCTACCACATTCTTATTAACTAATGTAATAAAATCTCCCAATTTCATGGTTTACCCTTGCTTTAATCAACTAAAAGTTAAGTTGCTGGTAAATATTTACTTTAACCCATGTTTTGATTTTATAATACTGTTTACCAAGGGGGTGATGTAGGCAAAGCTTGGGGCAAGAAAGATATGCTCTCCACAGGTCTCATTGCTCTATTGAGAGGGGCAGCTAATGTCATAGGCGTGGGCAGATTCATTGGAGATGTGATGGTGACAGGGTGTGCTATATTCACTGGGGCAGTGACCGGGGTGGGGAGGTTGACCGGGGTAGTGAGTGTTAAAGGAGGGGTCATGGATAATGGACTGGTTATAGTTACAGGATGCCCTGTCTTCATTGGGCTGGTTATGTTAACAGCACTTGAAACATTGACCGGACTTCTCATGCTCATTGCCGCTGCCACTGTGACTGGGTTTGACATAGTCCCAGATGACACAGAGGATGTTATATTGAATGGAGTTGTGAGAGTCACAGGTGTCGTAGCAGCCGTGGAGGTTTGGCAGATTAGCAGCTTCTTCCTTCCTTGCTTTAAAAGCTTCTTCCCACAGTCTGTGTTTCTACCTGCTTCCCTGACCAGCTTGTCACATGTTGTTGTTGCTGCTGCTGCTGCTGCTTCTGATTGCTGGTCTCTTCACTCATGCATGTTTTACTGATGCCTTGTTTACATGTATTACAGTTGATACTTTGGCTCCGCCATGAGTCTTTAAGCGGCTGGTGATGTGCACTGCACTCAGGAGCTTCCCACAGATGTTACAAGATACCTTGCCTTCATGGCGCACCGTGTGTCCGCAGTCTGTCTTTGGTGGCAAAGGCAGCAGTGCACGTTTGGCATTTGAAGGGTGTTTCTGTTGAATGGACATGTTTTACATGACAGCTTAAGTGGTCAGGCCTTGAGAAGCCTTTCCCACAAACACTGCAAGTATAGGGTTTGGTGATGCCTCCTTCATGAGACCTCACATGGTAAGTCATCCGGTCCTTCCTCTTGAAGCGCTGATTACAAATAGGACACTCGAAGGGCTTCTCATCTGAATGGGAGAGCTTGTGCCGATTGAGATGGTACACATCTCGGAAGGCCTTCCCACACATTTCACAAGCGTGGTTCTTCTTGACAGGCTTACCGGGTTTCTTGGCAGACTGGGTCACCGGCATAGCCGTGGTGCTGGCACTGCTACTGGGGTTGGTGCCCGAGGAAGAGGTAGTGACTGTTGACAAGATGCCTGCAATGGTTGAGACCAACGAAGTTCGGCTGCCGTCCCCAGCGATGGTGGAGATAAGGGGAACCACCGTGGTGGGGGTTCTCTTTGGCCGGGACACCAGCTCGATCCCTGTATGGCAGGATTCTTGGCGCCTCAGGTGATAGCTGTCCCTGAAAGCTTTACTGCAGTGAGTGCACACAAATGAAGTTCTGGCTTTTTCTTTTTTAATCCCAATGGCATCCTTGAATGTTTCTGGTGCACCCTGAGTTATTGGTATTGGAAGCAATGGTTTCTAATCAGGGGGCTCCACAGCAGAGCTCAGGAGGGGCAGCAAGCTGTTCTGTGCTGCCTGCTGTTGGTGATGGGAAGCTTCATGGGCCTGGAACAGGAACGCGGTCCAGTTGGCCTCCGTGGCTGCGGCGGCCGACCCCCATCCTCCACACTCCCCCCGCTAGGGGAGCCTCCTCAGCCGGAGGAGGCGACAACAAAGCGGCGGCTGCTCCTCAACATGGCAGCGCTGAGCGCGGCCACCTCCGGTAACCTCCGGGACTCACCACCGCGGCGGCGAGCGCGGGCTGCGGGGGGAGCCCCGGCCCCGCCGCTGCCGCCCCCAGTCGCCCGGACCCGCTCTGGGCGTCCCCGCTGCCAGCTCCTTTTTTTTTTTTTTTTTTTTTGAGACGGAGTTTCGCTCTTGTTACCCAGGCTGGAGTGCAATGGCACCATCTCGGCTCACCGCAACCTCGGCTTCCTGGGTTCAGGCAATTCTCCTGCCTCAGCCTCCCGAGTAGCTGGGATTACAGGCACGCGCCACCATGCCCGGCTAATTTTTTGTATTTTTAGTAGAGATGGGGTTTCACCATGTTGACCAGGCTGGTCTTGATCTCTTGACTTCGTGATCCACCTGCCTTGGCCTCCCAAAGTGCTGGGATTACAGGCGTGAGCCACCGCGCCCGGCTCGTGTGTCTTCTTTTGGGAAATCCCTGTTCAAGTTATTTACCCATTCTAAAAAATTGGGTTATTTGTTTTCATGTTATTGAGTTGGATTTACTTAAATATTTTAGACATTAATCCCTTAATTAAATGTACGATTTACAGATATTTCTTTTTATGTTTCCTATTTACAATTTTTCTGGACTTCTCTTGCTGCTCACTTATATAGAGTTGGGACCTTTATAAAGGTCCTTTGTCGGCTTTCCCATGAAGAATTTCTCGCTGGCCACATATGTCCCATGGGCTCTGGTATTCTGCTTGTCACTTGACCTTCTCTCTCCTCCTCAGGCATTTCCTGACATCTTACCAGTTCTTTGTCTTCAAGATTTGCTTTCCCATGGACTACTTAGAGGCAGTCAAAATGCCCAAGGGAAAAATCAAGCTTTTAAATAATTAAAGTACCTTTTATTCACAATTTTTTTTTTTTTTTAAGACGGAGTCTCACTTTGTCACCCAGGCTGGAGTGCAATGGCTCGATCTTGGCTCACTGCAGCCTCTGCCTCCTGAGTTCAAGCGATTCTCCTGCCTCAGCCTCCCGAGTAGCTGGGACTACAGGTGCGTGCCACCACGCCTGGCCAATCTTTTTCTTTTCAGTAGAGATGGGGTTTTACTGTCTTAGGATGGTCTCAATCTCCTGACTTTGTGATTCACCCGCCTTGGCCTCCTGAAGTGCTGGGAGGGATTACAGGCGTGAGCCACCGCGCTCGGCTATTCACAGTTCTTACTGAGGACCACAGATGGAGGTCCATAGCGTGGGAGGAGTCTTTCTAAGCCCTGTCGACTCCTCTACAGCAGTGTTTCAGCCCATTGGTAGGTGGTGGAGGTTCAGTATGTGCAAACTCACATCTAAGGTTGAGTGCAAGAGTACATTTGATTGTAGTTTACTAAAGTATATTCGGTTCTGGGTAGAAGCATTAAGACCAACCCCATGAGATGTTATCCTGTGTAAGAAAAGGCAAGGACTAGGGTCAATTAACATTTAAGAAATACAGTGACTCAGGCAAGAGGCTTGGGGGTTCATGAGCTCTATCCTGTTTTGTCAAAGTATCTTTCCGGAGAGCTGCTGGCCTCACAGCCAGGGACTTTGTAAAATTACATTGGCAAGCAGAAACAAACACTGCTCCTTCCGTTTGCTACTTTGTCTCATACGTTTGCAGAACAATTCTGCTTTCTATCCCTCTCCATTCCTGGACCTGCTTTGCATTTCTAAAGCTTTGATCATATCTAGACTACTGGAAGGACCCATTAATTTGGCCTCAAGCTTTTTTTTTTTTTTTTGAGATGGAGTCTGGCTCAGTATCCCAGGCTGGAGTGTAGTGGCCCGATCTCGGCTCGCTGCAACCTCCGCCTCCTGGGTCCTGCTTCAAGCAATCTTCCTACCTCAGCCTCCCAAGTAGCTGGGATTACAGGCACGAGCCACCATGTCCAGATAATTTTTGTATTTTTTAGTAGAGACGGGGTTTCACCATGTTGGCCAGTGTGGTCTTGAACTCCTGACTTTGTGATCCACCTGCCTCACCCTCCCAAAGTGCTAGGATTACAGGCGTGAGCCACCACGTCCTTTACCAACCAAGATTTATAAGTAAAAGGAAGCAATATCGATACTTGTTTTCCCTCTGCTATGAAATATGCCTTTCCTCTTCCCTTACAAGTTTGTGTTTTAAATGCTTTTCTTCACCAAGCTATATTTGTAAAAGTAAGAAAATTAAAAGTGGTCCAGATGATCGTGGGTAGAAGATACCAGGTTAAATAGATCATGAAAGAATTGATTGAAGAACGTAGTAGGTCCAGATGTTCTGAAACGGAAAGATGACCAAAATCTATTGTTAAAATACAACAACAACAAAAATGTAAGTTGAAAAGCAAGTTGCGGGCCAGGCGCGGTGGCTCACGCCCGTAATCCCAGCACTTTGGGAGGCCGAGGCAGGTGGATCACGAGGTCAAGAGATCGAGACCATCCTGGTCAACATGGTGAAACCCTGTCTCTACTAAAAATACAAAAAATCAGCAGGGCATGGTGGCGCGTGCCTGTAATCCCAGCTACTCAGGAGGCTGAGTCAGGAGAATTGCCTGAACCCAGGAGGCGGAGGTTGCGGTGAGCCAAGATCGCACCATTGCCCTCCAGCCTGGGTAACAAGAGCGAAACTCCGTCTCAAAAAAAAAGCAAGTTGCCTGGAAGTATGTATAATAGGAAACCATTTGGCAATGTCCGGATACATTGTCACAGCCAGGCTGCGGAGCGGGTGGTGAGGCTGTCAGGGCAGTGGGCAGAGCCAGGGCTGCTGCTAATTAGTCTACAATCCACGGAGCAGCTTTCCAAAGAATTTGCTGGCCCCAAATACCAACAGGTCTGAGATGAAGACACCTTGTTCTAAATACACACCAAACTCTTAACAGTGGTTATCTCCAATAATTGAATTATAGAGGAATTGTACTTTTTCTAAATCTTTAATCTATTTGCATTTCTTGTAACGAGCTTATTATCATCAGAAAAAAATGTGAAAAGCTATAAA
>CM052659.1:110396069-110406134 GCA_028533165.1 Leontopithecus rosalia
ACCCCCCCCCCCGCCAAAGCACATCTCACCAATAGCCAGTTCATTCCTAGTCTCACCCTGCAGTGCTCTGTCTTCAGGAGATTATGGATGGTTGCAAGGGGCAGACAGAGCGTGGAAGATTGTGTTCCTCCTTGTCTGAACATCACACCCAGAGTCCAGGGCTTTGGGGAATGTAACTGTCATGTGTTTGATAGAACATAAAAGTACACGTGAAATAGAAGTCATAGTGCTATTTATTCTTCCACCGGGCAAATTTCCCTTTTTAATTTTTCTACAGTTGTTTTACTACACTGGAATTTCTTGAGTGCCATCTGGTGGACAGATTTTCATCACCCAATCAGATGGTCTGCCTTCCCCACAAACATTTCAGTCACACTGTGCCGCTGTCTGGCAGGATCATGTCTTGTCTTCAACTCCCCAGCACTTTGTGCAGTTGACACAATATAGGTAACCAGAGTCTGTTTGTTGAAATAGAAAACACTGGTCCATTAGAAGCTGGGAGTGAATGTGGAAGTCAAGTATGAGTTGGCATTGGGGAGAAGGAGCTGAAAACCAGAAATAAGCTGTCCTGATTGTGAAGGGTAAGTGCAATGCCGGACTGATGAATAAAACCAACTCCAGGCCAAAGAGCATTGGAGATTCCGAACAGGGTCCCCAAGGACACACGGAGGGCCCAGTGGAATTTTCCTCGAGCCTAATGAACTTCTGCTAGGAGTCGACTCGGCCCTCTGCTCAGATGAGGTGCTATGAGGTAGACAAAGGCTCTAATATATAATTTCACACTTCCCTGGGTAAACAGTGGCCAGACCTAAAGTAAACATGGGTACTTCCTCTTTACCCCCTTTTTTCTGCTTAAAAAAATGTCAGCAATTCTTTCCTGTCTTTCAGCTCTGCACCTTTCAATTCCCCAATAACACAATCCCTGTTCTCCAAAGAGTGGGCCCCAGGATAGCTGCAAACTCATCACCTTCTGAAGGGGACAGCTGTCACCAAATGGTCCCAAGTAGGCACTTGAGGCCAGTGTTGCTGTGTTTTCAGACTTTTCAAAATAAACAGAAATCTTTATTATCTTGTGAAATCCCTTAATTGGGAGCCAATGTTGGCTCCAATTACTTTTGAAACACTCCATGGCCAAAAACACTTGTGTTTATGGCCAACAATTAGTGACCCATCAAAAAGGCTCTCTGGGCAGAGTGGAGTGACTCACACCTGTAATCCCAGCCCCTCGGGAGGCTGAAGTAGGAGGATCACTTGAGCCCAGGACTTGGAGACCAGCCTGGGCAACATGGCAAGACCCTGTCTCTACAAAATTTTTAAAAAAATTAGCTGGGTGTAGTGGTATGGGCCTTTGGTCCCACCTACTTGGGAGGCTGAGGTGAGAGGATTGCTTAAGCCCAGAAGGTTGAGGTGGTAGTGAGCTATATTCTTGGCACTGCACTCCAATGTGGGTGATAGAATGAGACTGTCTCAAGAACTTAAAAAAAAAAAAAAGAAAGATTTCTAACTTCTTCCAGCGTTTCTAACACACTGTGACTCTCACCTCGGCCCACAGTTCTACATGGCTAATTTTCAAATAAGGTCAGTTGCTGATCCTAGGTCAGCAAGAACCACAAGGTCAGGAGTGTTCTTTCTTTGAAGTTTCAGGTTAATCAGTTTCTCTTTAGGAAAAGACCAAGCCTTCTCTTTAGGTAAGGTATCTACCAGAGCAGCCCCCACGCCCACCCGAAACTCACCTGAAAGCAGCTCTCTCCTGTGCCGCTTTCTGCTGCAAATCTCTGCAGCACGTTTTGTTTTATGCATCAAAACTACATCGACCTCCTCTGCATTCTGATCATTTCCCCAGACTTTCTGTTTTCATTAACTTTAAAATCTATGATGCTACCAAATTGATTAAACTCATTCCAATCAGCAGCACATGCTGAAGCTGGTGAATTACATTGCCAGTGGGCTTTAAAAAGAACAGGGTTGAATGTAGACCCTCATGTATTACGTAATATATTGTGAATAAGGATCGTGTTGAATCTGTAAATTTAACACATTGAGGTCTACATTCAACCCTGATATACACATATTTATATATATGTAAAATGTTTGCCTCCTTAACTTAGCCTTGCTGACAGTTGTGGGAAAGTTTCTCGAGTTGTCAGTCCCAAATTTCTGTGAGAATCTGATCTAAGCAACTCAGCCTTGCCTCAAGGACAGAAAAACACTCATAAGCAAACAATTTCCCAAAGCCTGTACATAGACCCTTAGGTATACCCCTAAGGGTATGCCTTAACCTGGACCCCAGGTTAAGAGCTCCTGCGACATCAGTGAGGGGCAAAGCAACTGCTCAGAGCCTGTAGGTCTCATTTGATTTGAAGGTGGCTTGTTAACCATAAGCTCGTCCTACATCTCACCTTCCAGTAGAACTGAACCAAAGCTCTAAAATACTGCTTTTATGCTCCCTTGGGAATTTAGGGCCCTTACCATGTATAGCTTCTCTGGGATGGTTTCTGATGCCAGTCAATCCTCCGACACCAACTGGGTATGTTGCCAGTAGAAGATATCCTGGTTATCGGTGGCTAATTCGTATGTGTCTGCAGCGACCTCAAGTCTTGCCTCCTCAGAAGAAAGAATTCAACTGAGGGGCATCAGACAGAAAAAAAAAAGACTGCAGCAAGTTTCAGTATAGGGGTGGATGTTTATTAAAAAGCTTTAGAGCAGGAAAAGAAAGAAAGTGCTTTCAGAAGAGATGATGCAAGTGGGCGCTGAGAAGGTCAAGTGCCCCATTTAACAGTGATCCTAGGACTTTATGGGCTGGCAAACTCTGGCATCTTGTGCCCCCTTTCCATGATGCTTCCCTGAGGGTGGGTTGCCTGCAAGCACAGTGCTGTCCTTGGGAAGTGAGCACATGCAGTATGTTTAGGAAGTTGTATGCATGCCCATCTGAGGCTTTCTTCCCTTTTCCAGTGGACTGCCTCCATACTCCACCGTTTTGTCTCTTAATGCACGTGTCCAGGAAGTTGCCTCTCCGGTGTCTGCAGTCAATCAACACTTTAGTGCAACAGGTGGGGACCATCAAGAAATGGCCTCTCTCTGAAGGCTGGCTGCCAATTTATCACTTTTAGAGAGGCAATGTGATAATCATCAAACTGTCACCTGACATTGACATTCCTGGTGGGTGGGGAAGAGCCCTCTCCCGCCCAACTCATGCCTGTCTAACTGCCTGTGATAGGTATCCAAAACTTCAATTATGACACTGTCTGGAGTTAGTGCAGACGACACAGATTAAGGTCTCAGTCCTGTAAGGCTGCACCCACTTCAAATGCCAGTCTCATCTAGGCCAGGCCACCCATACTTCTGACCAACCAGCTATAAGTCGAGCATTCCCAAGATCTCCTCCTCAAGTTCAATAATTTGCTAGAAGAGCTCACAGAACTCAGCAAAACAGTTTACTTACATTTACTGACTTATTATAAAGGATAGAACTCAGGAACAGCCAAATGGACGAGACACAGAGGGCAAGGTATGGGGGGCGGGGTGAAGGTCGCACAGAGTTTCAATGCGCTCTCTGGGTGGGTCACCTCCCAGCAGCTAGGAGCTCTCTGAATCTGTTGTTCAAGAGTTTATAGAGCTCAGTCTCTATAATCCCATTTCCCAGAGGTCAGTTCCAACCCTCCAATCACTTGGTCTTTTTAGTGACCATCCTGTTCTGAAGCTATCTAGGGACCCCACCTTAACAAGGTAACAAGTTACCTTGTTAACATAAGCTTCAGTGTGATCTAACAGGGCTCATTATAAATAACAGAGATAATCCTTTCACCCAGCAGATTCAAAGCGTTTTAAGAGCTCTGTAGCAGGAACTCAGGACAAAGATCAAATGCATTTAAAAAATACTATTACAGCTTCTCTGTGCCATCCAGGCTTACTAAGACCATAACTGGTCACTCAGTGTTCCCACCTCTAGCTATCTGCTTGATTGCCATCTCCTCATTCATGTGCATCTCCCTGTCTTCAACTGGATTAAGATTGGGTTTAGGGTCAGAAACAGGGTTCTTTTGGCATTGGCGATGGATAAACCAAGAGCAGGCTAAAACCTCCAAACCTGATCATTCTACCAGGTTGAAACTGACTCTAGTAGTAGGTAACACAAGGATGTCCAGGGAGATGCAGCAGGTAAATAATCAGGCATGTGGGCAGTGCAGAGCCTCAAAAAAGCCTACCAGGAAAGCAGGTGGCATTCGAGATGGCTAGAATCGGGAACCTAGCCAGAGGATTGGGAACCCTGCAGTTCAGGGCCAGGACTTTAATCTCTGGAATTGGGAAGTGCAACACAGAAAGCAGAGTTTGAAGCCAGGAGTCAAGGTAGGAAATTGACACAAGGGAGCAAAGCAGGCACCCAGTTACGATTGTTGTAGCACAGACGTTGTATTTGAAATAAGGAAGATGGGCACAGTAGCCAATGCCTGTAATCCCAGCTACAGGGGGCTGAGGTAGGAAGATTGCTTGAGCCTAATAGTTCAAAGCCAGCCTGTGCAACACCGAGCAACTCCATCTCAATAAATGAATAAATGCATAAATAAAATGTAAAATAACCTAAGGAAATACTCCATAAACAAAGTACATCTAAGCAGAGCTAGCAGTAAGTTGGCTTGGTTCCAGGTCAATGAGCTTTAACCCTACAGTTCCTAAAACTCTTCTTGGGGATCAAGCCGTCTCTGAATCAACATGAACTAAACCTCCAGGTGGGGACCAATTGGGTCTAGTAGGGGGCTTAGAGGTCTTCAGCGGGTAGGGAGCCAGGTGGGAACAGAGAAGGATGCCACCACCAGCATCCTCATCTTTGGTAATATTTTAAATAACAATTAATGTGAGAAGTCAGTGCTGAACATTTCCTGGGCCAGAGGCAGATAGTCCAGGGATATTTTCTTGTTTTCCTTAAAGCAAGTAGAAAGACATCAGAGTATTGCGGTTATAACTGAATTTGGAGCCACACTGCCTGGATTCAAATCTCAGTGCTGCTATGAGGTCAGCTGCCTAAAGTTGGCTTTTTAAATCTCTTTAAATTGTCTTTAAATCTCTATATTACTCAATTAGAGATTAAATATAATTTCTATTATGTTATGGATGCTAATAATAGAACACAGCTCATAGGGTTCTTATGAGTAATGGATGAATTCTATAAACGTGCTTATGACAATGCCTGGCATGTAATAAACACTGTATGTATTGAAATATAGAGATTGAAAACATTTTATGACTCAGTCCGCCTCAATATGAGTCCTGAGTCTCAAGTGAAATCTCTGTGGACCAGGAGATAGTGAGGAAATTACCCAGAATGGAATCGTGCTAGGGTGGCAAGAGGTGATAACCCCAAGACTCAGGCTCCTGTTGAGACTTGGCCCTAATATATTTGGGTCTTGCTTTTCTGGAATTCAAAATGTGTGCCCAGGCCAGGCACGGTGACTCTGCCTGTAATCCCTGCACTTTGGGAGGCCGAGTCAGGCGGATCACCTGAGGTCAGGAGTTCGAGACCAGCCTGGCCAACATGGTGAAACCCCGTCTCTAAAAAAAGAAAATATGTGCCCAAGAGCGAAGAATTACAGTCAATACATCAATGGGTAGAATCAACCATCTAGGAAAATTTAAATGGTGATGGAATTGATACTATTTGTCTCACGCAATATGATCCCCTTGGACCTGCCAAATTTTAAGGAGGTGAAAAAGAAACACTGGATTTATCCAAATACCATTTAATCCCAGTTGATCTCAGTCTCTTCAGTCTAGAACAATGTTCAATTTATGTTTGTATTCCTTGCCAATAAGAAAAGGATTTTGATCCAATGATTCTGTGTTAAATAGCATGTTGTTAAACAGAGTAGTATTAGGTTTGGTATTAGTCAACGTTCTCCAGAGAAGCAGAATCAATAAGACGTGAATATATACATATAGAAAAAGATGATTATAAGGAATTGCTCACGTGATTATAGACTGGCAAGTCCAAAATCTACAGAGGGGCTGACAAGGTGGATATCCAGGAGAGCCAGTGGCGCAGATGAAGCTGGAAGGCAGTATGCTGGAGAATTCTTGCTTGCTCCGGGAGGCCAGCCTTTGTGTTCTATTGGGCTTCAAGTGATTGGATGAGGCTCATCCACGTTATGGTGGGCAATATGCTTACTCAAAAGTTCATGGATTTATTTATTTTTTTAAATTTTTATTGCATTTTAGGTTTCGGGGTACATGTGCAGAACATGCAAGATAGTTTCATAGGTACACACGTGGCAGTGTGTTTTGCTGCCTTCTGCCCCCTCACCCATATTTGGCATTTCTCCCCATGCCATCCCTCCCCCGCTTCCCCCCCACGCTGTCCTTCCCCTATTTCCCCCAATAGACCTCAGTGTGTGGTGCTCCCTTCCCTGTGTCCATGTGTTCTCATTGTTCATCACCCACCTATGAGTGAGTATATATGGTGTTTCCTTGAGTTCATGGATTTAAATGTTAATCTCATCCAATAACATCCTCCAAGTTGACAGAAAAAAATGAACCATCACAGACTCTAAGCCACCTTTAAGACCAAAAATAATCTATTGTTCTTACATCCTTATTTTGAAGGAAAACAAACAAATTCAATATCTTTCCGCTGTCCTTTTCTATTTTTTTAAGAGATAGGGATCTCACTCTGTTGTCCAGGTTAGAGTACCATGGCACAATCATAGCTCACTGCAGCCTTGAACTCCTGGGCCCAAGTGATCCTCCTGCCTTAGCCTCTCAAGTAGCTGAGGTTACAAGTGTGCACCACTGTGCCTGCCTCCACTGTTCTTTCCTAATACATACTTTTAGTGTACTTGTATTAGAAAAAGTGGACATTGTTTGGGAAAGAATGATAAGTTCTTATAACAAAAGCAATTTTAATTATAAAAAATTTTTTGCAATCTACCCATCTGACAAAGGGCTAATATCCATAATCTATGAAGAACTAAAACAGATTTACAAGAAAAAAAAAGCCCATTCAAAAGTGGGTGAAGGATATGAATAGACACTTTTCAAAAGAAGACATATATGAGGCCAACAAACATATGAAAAAATGCTCATCATCACTGGTCACTAGAGAGATGCAAATCAAAACTACATTGAGATACCACCTCACGCCAGTTAGAATGGTGATCATTAAAAAATCTGGAGACAACAGATGCTGGAGAGGATGTGGAGAAATAGGAACACTTTTACACTGCTGGTGGGAGT
This sequence comes from Leontopithecus rosalia, assembly GCA_028533165.1. Classification (NCBI taxonomy): domain Eukaryota; kingdom Metazoa; phylum Chordata; class Mammalia; order Primates; family Cebidae; genus Leontopithecus; species Leontopithecus rosalia. The sequence continues at coordinate 110,403,294 of CM052659.1, forward strand.
GTAAATTAGTTCAACCATTGTGGAAGACAGTGTGGTGATTCCTCAAGGACCTAGAAATAGAAATTCCATTTGACCCAGCAATCCCATTACTGGGTATATGTCCAAAGGATTATAAATTGTTCTATTGTAAGGACACATGCACACGAATGTTCACTGCAGCACTGTTTACAATAGCAAAGACCTGGAACCAACCCAAATGCCTATCGATGATAGACTGTACAGGGAAAATTTGGCACATATACACCATGGAATACTATGCAGCCATAAAAAACGATGAGTTCATGTACTTTGTAGCGACACGGATGAATATAGAAACCATCATTCTCAGCAAACTGACACAAGAACAGAAAATCAAACACCCCATGTTCTCACTCGTAGGTGGGTGTTGAACAGTGAGAACACAGACACAGAGAGGGTAGCATCACACACTGGGGTCTGTTGGGGGGAACAGAGGAGGGACAGTGGGGGGTGGGGAGTTGGGGAGGGATAGCATGGGGAGAAATGCCAGATATAGGTGATGGGGAGGAAGGCAGCAAACCACACTGCCACGTGTGTACCTGTGCAACAATCCTGCATGTTCTTCACATGTACCCCAAAACCTAAAATGCAATAAAAAATTTTAAAAAATAAAATACTAAAATAAATATAAAAATAAAAAACCAAGGCTGGTACTAAAGGGGATGGTGCAACAGTAAGGTGCAAAGACGTGAGTCCTGTATGACCTCATGGAGTAGGGCTGCCTACCAACTTCCCTGCTCATGGCAAGATCATTATGTGTGTAAGAAAAATGTTTCAATTTTTTTAAGTACTATGTTTTGGAGACTTTGTTAGTAAATAATATAAACCACTGATACCTGGGAATGGATGCTGCCATAAAATGACCTCAAATACATAGCATCATCCAAACAGTCAGGGATGGGCAATAAGAACAGATATTGTGGCCTAGAAAACTGGTGAGCCTTGTGGAAGGCAGACCACTGTCCCTTCTTTTCCCCTAGAGAAAGTTAATGTCTCTCTCAACTATGTTCCACAAGACACATGAATTACTTTGATGCCTAATTATTTCTGTATGTTTCCTCAGAACATTTACTTTATGGAGCTGTTTATCCTCAGCATCTAACAGGATGTCAGGCCCAGATATATGGGTCAGATGAATAAGTGAATAAATGCCCAATGAATCAATGAATGGTCAGGAATTAGTTTTTGAGACTTCACTAGATAGGATTGGCTATAAACACATGGCATCTCTAGAGATTGTGAGAACTTTTCCTTCCCTCTAAGTGAAGAGATTCATGTTAGTTATTCATCAAGGTAAATCACCGGTGAGCCAGGTCGTCAAGACACACTGGAAATGACCTGTAATAAATTCTAACCTTTGCTTATTCACAATGTCCCTGCTGGCCAAGGGAACGTTTCCTTTATTTGCTGCCTCAGATTTATTTCTATGAAAAGAGTCATAATCAAACTGCAGGAGAATGGTAAATTGCTATTGAGATGATATACAGGATACAAAAACATAAAAATAAACCTTTGTTGAACCCCAAAATATTTTTTATAATAGATCTACGTTTATTGTAGAATATAAGAGATCCCAGTGTCTTATTCTTCCTGTTCTTGTAATGCCTATGCTATGAGAACAGAAGGAATACATTATTCAGTAATTATAGAACAAATAACTGGAGGGTTGAACTCTGTATCACATTCGGTTCCATTAAAACAATGAAGCTGGGCATGGTGGCTCACACCTGTAATCCTGGGAGGCAGAGGCAGGAGGATCCCTTGAGTACAGAAGTTCCAAACCAGTCTGGGCAACATGGTGAGACACTGTCTCTATTAAAAAAAAACTTTAAAAATTAGCCGGGTGTGGTGGTCACCTCTGTGGTCCCAGCTACTCGGGAGGATTGCTTGAGCCCTGGAGGTCGAGGCTGCAATGAGCTGCAAAAAACAATGATAACGTACAGAAATCAAAACAAAAGAAAATTCATCTATAATCCTATCATCTTACCGTGTTTAAATTTTTTTTTCAAGACAGGGTTTTGCTCTATCGTCCAAGCTGGAGTGCAGGGGTCAATCATGGCTCACTGCAGCCTCAGCCTCCTGGGTTCAAATGGTCCTCCTGCCTCAGTTTCCCAAGTATCTGGGACTATAGGCTGTTACCCCCATCCCAGCTAATTTTTGGATATTTTGCAGAAATGAGGTCTCATTACGTTGTGCAGGCTGGTATTGAGCTCCTGGCTTCAAGCAATCCTCCAGTCTTGGCCTCACAAAGTGCTGGGATTACAGGGATGAACTACTGCACCTGGCCTGTTTTAATTTTTATGTTCTGTTTTACACTTTATATGTTTGTCTGTATTTTTCAAACACATAATGAAAAGAACTCATGCACACAAAACACGCACAGACAGGTTTTATGGGTATGCACGCTAGGCCAGCCTGGGGGTAGATGTCAGGTCACACCCAGTATTTCTCTGATTCTAGCCCTACTCATTCTGCAGAAATTCGAGTCGTCCTCACATCCTTCCTAAATAGTTCTTGAATTCTCAGGAACTAATCTCCCAGCTATCATGTGTCACCTCCAATTTCCCTCTCCTTTTAAGCATCTCCCTTTCAGAATGTCTCCATTTTTTTTTCCCTCAGTGACGGGGTCCCGTACTTAGGCGCAGACTGGTAAGCGGAGCCAGCATGCCAGTGGCCTGCAGCTGGGTTTGTTGCAAAACTTAAGGGACCCCGCGGAGACCCTTCGAAAAATCTCGTCTCAGGCCGGGAGCGGTGGCTCACGCCTATAATCCTAAAACTTTGGGAGGCTGAGGCGGGTGGATCACAAGGTCAAGAAATCGAGAC
>CM052659.1:110411691-110483882 GCA_028533165.1 Leontopithecus rosalia
TTCTCCTGCCTCAGCCTCCCAAGTAGCTGGGATTACAGGCACACGCCACCATGCCCAGCTAATTTTTTGTATCTTTAGTAGAGACGGGGTTTCACCATTTTGACCAGGTTGGTCTCGATCTGATGACCTCGTGATCCACCCGCCTCGGCCTCCCAAAGTGCTGGGATTACAGGCTTGAGCCACCGCGCCCGGCCCATTTTATAATCTTGTATAGATGGACAAGGAAGAAGAGACACTGTGGCAAAGGGAAGATCAATAAATAAATTGGTGACGAGAAAAACAGGTTCAACGACAATGGTTATAGAATAACAGAAAGAAAATGATCATCTTTAGGCCAGGCGCGGTGGCTCATGCCTGTAATCCAAGCACTTTGGAGGCTAAGGCGGGTGGCTCACCTGAGGTCAGGAGTTCAAGACCAGCCCTGACCAACATGGTGAAACCCCATCTTTAAAAGAAAAAAAAAAAAGAAAATGAGCATCTTTGAGCGTGTTTGCCTTCTTTTTATCAAGCATATACTCTTCAAACTTATTCAGAATGGGTGTGGAATCATGTGTCTTAGTCCTCATTATTACACAATAATCACAAACAGTTGTTTAGAAAGTATGTTTCCAAATCTGTTTCTTTTCAGGACATGTTTACAACAACTCTGTTTTTCAGATGAAGACGCTGAGACACATAGAAGAGATGTGATGGATCAAAGGTCATATAGCCACCCTGGCCCAACTGAATGTATAACATCTCAGGTCTGTAGCTCAACATGAAGGTAAGTCATTGGAACAGTTTCTGATTACTGGATTGCCAATTTACACTTTATCTGCCAATCTAATTTCCTTAGAGTCCCTGTTTGCCCTCTGCAGAATAAAAAACATATTGCTTATTGCTTACTGTGTAGATTATACATTGTCTAATAACTGGTTATAGTTGAAGCAACTTATTAATGAATATGTAATCTTGGATTTGATTCTAGAATTTACCAGTTATCTTGTCTTTTCTTCCCCTATTAATAGCCTGAGCCCCCTGTCAATCTCTAAATTAAAAACTTCTCTGTAGCCTACTCTTCCAACTTAATCTCCTTTCTTTCCTTCTTAAACAGGCAGACTAGGCTTCCTCTCTTCACTTCCACCAACCTCCCATGCACATTGCTGCTTCCACACCTGTGCTCAGAACTTTCTGTACTAGTTCATTCTGCTTCACTGCCTGTTCTAGTCTATCCTTCTTAAGGTCCAGCTCACAGAGCCTTCCAGGAATGCTGACCCTCAGTGATCTAGCCCTTCTCTGAGTTAACCAGCTGACACGTGGCCTACTCCACTTTGTTGGTACTTGATACTACTAATCATAAGAATACTATGGCTTGTTTCAGTTTTTACATTCTGAGCATTCTTTACAGCTCATGGCAACAAATGTTTGTCAAGTGAAAGAATGGGTGTTGTGTTTTTCTTTAAATCTTCTAATACCAGACTCATCTTTATCAATAAGTACTCTTTTTTTTTTTTTTGAGATGGAATTTCACTCTTGTTACCCAGGCTGGAGTGCAATGGCACCATCTCGGCTCACCGCAACCTCTGCCTCCTGGGTTGAGGCAATTCTCCTGCCTCAGCCTCCTGAGTAGCTGGGATTACAGGCATGCGCCACCATGCCCAGCTAATTTTTTGTATTTTTAGTAGAGACGGGGTTTCACCATGTTGACCAGGATGGTCTCGATCTCTTGACCTCGTGATCCACCCGCCTCAGACTCCCAAAGATGCTCTTTTAAGACCATCACAGGCCTTGGGTTCTTGGACCTGTAATACTTAATGGATGAAATGGCCCTGCTCTTGATTTGAAAGTGGACTCACTTATTAGCATTCTAATTTGCAATTTTGAAGGTGGAGTTGCACTCTCAGGACATATTCAGAGCTTCCCACACTCTCCCTAAACTTCTCTTCCCTTTTTATCTCTGATTCTCCAAATAGGAGATAAGCCCTTTGAGAGCAGAGCATGTACTTCACTTGCTCTTAGATTCCCCGCAACACTACCAATCTTGTACCAACTTTCTATAGAATAAGAATGTAATCAGCACTTGTTAATTTAAATTAACGGCAGTGTTACATGCAGCTGCGCAGGGTGGTGGGTTAAGATTGACCTTGGTGTCAAAAGCCCTGCACTCAAGTCCCAGTTCTACTGCTTGCTGACTTTGGGCAAGTCATCTTTGTACTTGCTCACATAATTAGCATTACTGGGACTATTTCATTCCTTTGTATAGATCAACATCTCCATTTGGTATCACTTTACTTTGCTAAAGGACTTTCTTTAAGATTGTTTTAATAGTGAAAGTATGCTGGTGGTTAATTCTTTCAGCATTCGAACATTTGAAAAAGTTATCATTATTTTTGAAAGGTGTTTTTGGTGGTTATAGAATTCTTCCTGATAGACTTATTTTTCCCCCTTTTCAATACTTTAAGGATGTTGCTCCACTTTCTTTTGGCTTGTGTTGATGAGAAATCTGCATATAACGTATCTTTATTCTTCTATATTTGCCATTTTTTTTTCTTGGTCTCTGGCTGCTTTTAAGATTTTTACTTTGTCCCTATTTTACTTTTTGTTTTGATTTGCTTTTTTTTTTTAAAGGAGTGAATATTTTATTCTTTAGTGTTTAATTGTATACATAACAAGTCACATAATCAATGATTCATTACTTCACACACAGGAAGGAAAACAGTATCTAGTATTTCTGTTATACAGCTGGTTGTGAACGGGGAGAAGAAAAATCTTTACAGCATTAGCTGGTTAAAGAAAGTCTCAAAGTTTGGGCATGTCTGAAAAGACTTCATCTTTTTTTCAATATAAAGGGATTTTTTCTTACATTTCTGTGTCATTAGAAAAATCTGATAATCTTATAACAATTTTTTTCTTCTCTTCTCACATTTAGAGAAAGTGGCTTAATGATATGTACTACTTAAAATTTCAGAATCCCAGATAACTCTGTGTGAATCCTACAGTGTCTAGCAGATAAGGTTTTCAGATGCCTGGAAAAATTTAAACAATATATAATTTACATCTTCAAAGTTAACATTCATGATGGATGTTTTAATACTTTGTCACTAAATGGTTACTTACGCTGTTTGAGTGGTCATAAATGGTCATTTGTATTCAATAGAAAGATTTACCTGTCTATAAAGTCAAAAACAGTCGCAGGGTGCGGTGGCTCAAGCCTGTAATCCCAGCACTTTGGGAGGCAGAGGCGGGTGGATCAGGAGGTCAAGAGATCGGGACGATCCTGGTCACCATGGTGAAACCCCGTCTCTACTAAAAATAGAAAAAAATTAGCTGGGCACGGTGGCGTGCGCCTGTAGTCCCAGCTACTCGGGAGGCTGAGGCAGGAGAATTGCCTGAACCCAGGAGGCGGAGGTTGTGGTGAGCCGAGATCGTGCCATTGCACTCCAGCCTAGGTAACAAGAGCGAAACTCCATCTCAAAATAAATAAATAAATAAATAATCAAAAACAGTTGTATAATAGTTTACATTACAATTAATGTATACGTACTTCAAAACACATTTAGAATTTTAAAAAAATGACTTGGAAAAAAATCGCAAAATATGTAAGTGACAACAAATCTTGATCAACTAGTCCATCTTCTTACCACACACGAGTGTACTCTAATATAGATATTCTACTGAATTTTTTCCATCGAAGTTTCAAGGGCCCCAGTAGACAATCAAGTGTTAATACTTTTAGATATTTATTGTCTAAAACTATGTCGAAGAAAAGCTAACTTCAACATAACTTGTTTCAGGGTATACAAAAACCTCTATCAGGTGCTACAGATACTGAAAATAAGAGTATTTTACTTCTTTCTCAAGAGACAGACTTAGGTCATCTAAGAAAATTAATTCCGTTTTTAAATGACTTATAGTAGTAAGGAAAAACAGGAAAAAATTCCAAACAAAGAACTGACTCTGATACGTTCACGACAAAAATATTCAGTTTAGTATTTTAAAAACTAAATTGAGTAAAGTATTGTGATTTATACTATAAAAGAAATTCTCACAGAATTCAACTCCTCCAGTCAATACTTTTCTTAATATCTGCATTGTCATTTAGCATTTTACATGTGGGAGTAAACAAATGATTTGAATATTAGATCAGAATTTCCCCTAACTGGAAGAGTAAAAACTTATCTAAGTTTCACCTTACATGGCTTTACTGAAATAAAAACTTTCCATGGAAAATTCCAATAAAATTTGGAATATATTATGAACACTGCCAATTGTTCATTTTGTCTGAGTATTCACAGATTATGCATTTCCTCAGAGAAGCAGCAGGCCCCATATATACACATATATATATATGGCTCTGGTTTGAAAGAGAAGACAATTTTGTCTAGTAGTATAGTTTAATCACTGTACTATCAATAAAAAAAATAAGAAATACAGTAAAAACAACATTGAAAGAGAAAAAACTTCAAATCTCACATCTTCCAGGAATATTTTCTACAACATACCATTTGAAAAATTAGAATGAATACTGTTCATTGTCCACATGTATTAAAAAACAAACATGTCAATTACGTAGTGCAAACACATAGAACATGGCAACTGTTTTTTTTTCTTTAACCACCATTGTCTACTCATTTTTTAAAATTTTTGTTACTGAAAGCCTAATGTCATTCACTTGTATTTATGACTGTCAAATAATAATTAGGGCAACATAAGTAAATGCATGCCTCTGAGTCAGATTCATGCAGTGATAATTATCTGAATAATTTATGACATACTCCAGGTTATTTAAAAAGTATCTTTGGAGGGCTTACCAAATGAACCCACAATACCCCCATTCAAGTTTATACAGGATTACAATCCACTTTACAGGCCTCAAAGGTTCATTCTGTGGCCCAAAGCCCATGGAGGTGAAGGGATCTAAAGGTGCTCATGTCAAGTTATTTTACTTGTTTATACTTTGCACCCAATGTAAAATGAATTTTCTTCACAGCCTTTACTTTGGGCTAAAAATAGACAGTTTTCTCGTATTGACTTTAACTTTAGAGGGGACAATTATCCCTGGAAAAAAGTAGATTTACTGTCCGTAACCATTAAATTCTCAGTCTTTCAAATATAACGTAGGGGGTGCTGGGTGTGACAGGGTGTAGTGAATAAGATGCCTATGTACAAGACAGTGGAATAGTTCAACTCAAAGCTCTACAAGACTTAAGTGACAGAGACAAAATTTTAGCAGTGTCTTGAGCTCAACTCAAGACTCTTGGAGTTGAGCAGATTTGAGAAGGGAAATCAGAATCACTGAGCCTTGCCATCTGTCAGTGGTTTTGATCTGTCCCAAGACGTTCTCAATCATGTGCTACCTGTTGAACAATCTACCAAAATGCCATACAGGGTAGAGAAATCTCTATAACATTCACTTTTGGTCAGTGAATAAGTCCTAAATTATTTCAGGCTTCAAACAGATAAATTCTGATGCATGACTTAGTCTGAGACCAAACTCAACATATAACCAAACACAACTTCCTAGATTTCTGCTTCCATTTCCCCTAAAACTATAGGCTTTGTAAATAAAGTCAACTTTACTTCTCAAAAAATGTTAGTCTAATAAAAGACTTAAAATCTTTCTATTTCCCAACTAAAAAAAATTAGTGGATTAAAAATACAGGTACCTTGATTTTAAATAGACAGTTAATAAACATATGATTAGTAATACAACTAATACGAAAAAACGTATAGTGCAAACTCAGTTTTACAATTATGCATTTTTTCCTAACCCAATTTCTCCATAGATATGGATATAAGAAACTCATCAAAAACATGTTGCTTTAGTATATACATCAGCTGATGCAAGTTACTGGGGTAAATACAGGAAATTTTATAGCATTAGTAAATGAATTAAAAAACTAAATGATTCCTGTAAAATGTTTACATATGGTATGTACAGCTTGGATCACATGAGTCTAAGAATAAAACTGTTCCAATCTGTAATATCTGTATGGACATGGTAAGAAACAGTACGAGATTCATTTTTATAAACAAGGAAAAATAGCACTCATTTAAACACTGAAAACAGCTCTTACAAAATTCTTAAAAATGTACATTAGAGAAAGATGCTGAAAACAAAACAAAATAGGCTTCTCTGTCATCACAGAATATCCAAAGGACACCTCACAGCATGAAGCATGACGAGGTTTATTTCCCTTCACTTACAGCGTACATAGGATATGCACTGGGAATTTATTCCATGTAAAAGTAAAGGCATAAGGCAACCAGGTCTCCTTCTGTTTCTGCTGCATTTACCTAAAACACCATTTTATTGCTCAGCTCACTTTTAAGTACTTATTTGCCTTCATTTAAAAAATATGCCATTTTACAGCTATCTAGAGATGGGCAGCCCTTGGTGCTGAGTTCTCTGCAGCGCTGTCATTTGAAAAGATTCCACTTAACTTCAAACAAACTGCGTAAAAGTGGCATTTTCGAGTTTTCAGGTTTGCCCAGAAGTCAGTGTTTGCTGGGCTTGGAGAAAACAATGACTTTTAATAAGTGATCTTAGGTCTAAGTAACCAAAATGAAACTTCTTTTGCTCAAGTAAATAGATTTTAAAATCAAGATTTATAATCAACAAGAAAATAAAAGTTCAAAAACTAAGACCGTACTGGGTAAGTCTTTGGTTAGATTATATACAAGCATTAACAACTCTAAGTTTAGGACTTAAAACAGTAAGTTTGATAAACTGCCAGTTAAGAGTAGGTCTGTTATTAATCTTTGTAAAATGCTTGGCGTGTTTGCATTTACTATATGATTTTTTTTTTTTTTTTGAGACGGAGTTTCGCTGTTGTTACCTAGGCTGGAGTGCAATGCAATGGCACGATCTCTGCTCTCCGCAACCTCCGCCTCCCAAGTTCAAGTGACCTGCCTCAGCCTCTCGAGTAGCTGGAATTACAGGCACCCGATACCACGCCCGGCCAATTTTTTGTATTTTTAGTAGAGACGGGGTTTCACTGCTAGTCTCGAACTGCTGACCTCAGGCGATCCACCCGCCTCGGCCTCCCAAAGTGCTGGAATTAGAGGCGTGAGCCACCGCTCCGGCCACCCCACATTTCTTGAGCAAATGCCGTGTTTTAGGCACTGAGCCAGCACTCACCTGTCTTATTTTGTTTTGTTTTCTGAGACGGAGTTTCACTCTTGTTACCCAGGCTGGAGTGCAATGGCAGGATCTCGGCTCACCGCAACCTCCGCCTCCTGAGTTCAAGCAATTCTCCTGCCTCAGCCTCCCGAGTAGCTGGGACTAGAGGCGCGCACCACCATGCCCAGCTAATTTTTGTATTTTTAGTAGAGACGGGGTTTCACCTTGTTGACCAGGATGGTCTCAATCTCTTGACCTTGTGATCCACTCGCCTCGGCCTCCCAAAGTGCTGGGCTTATAGGCGTGAGCCACCGCGCCCGGCCACTATATGATATTTTTAAAATGTGCATATACTCAAACAGATGGTACCAACTTCCAAGTTTCAAATCATAAATGAGTATGTCTGCTTCTCCCTTCCCACCCTTCCTACCCTTTCCTCCCTCCCCACACCACCACACCTGCCATATCTTACAGCTAAAGTTAGGTCCTACTGGCATTCCCTGCAAGAATACAGGCTTTCCTAATACCCACGACCGACGTGCACTTACTGCCCAGCTCCCTACACTGGGTACTTGTCAAGTGACCTCCTACAGCGCTTGGAGACCTGAGCAGCCTTGCACCCTTAATCAGAGGCATCCTTTCTCCCTCTTGCCATTAGCTGCTGCCATGTCAGCCAGTGGAATCAAGGGCTTCTGGCGAGTAGAAGCTTGAAAAGGGCGCCTCTGCAGGCAGGAGGATCACTTTCTGTAAATTTAAGCCACAGGCGGAGACCTTTTATTCTGTACCAGAAAGGACCCTTTACTGTGCCAGCACTAGATTCTTCTACTTTACGTGTAACTTTTCAAAACTTCATTCACAGTTACTGAACTGCCTCCATAGGATCCTAATTTCAGGTTCAGAATCTTCCAACCAGCCTTCTAAAACTCTACCTTCAAAAGAGGCCAGAAAGACTGTGTAATGACCTTGTAAAACACTAACCTCAGTGTAACCAATCCTGATCTCTTAAACCCCCAATGAGTCATTAGGGCTTGAGAAGATTTCACGCAATCTTCCACACACTGGACACGGTCCAATCAGGTTCTGAACAATTCAGTCATTCCCAGGTACTTGGTGACTCTGTGGCCACACTGCCCCACCAGATCCAGACTGAGGTACCATCTGGGGGAGGGGTGGTTTGAGGCAGGGAGTAGAAGGAAGCAAGGAGTGGGAGGTGAGGGAGGGGTGGGGCTTTGTCTGGGTTCTCTCGGTTCAGGACGTCCAAAGAAAACGAAGAAGCCTACAGGATTTGCGGCTGCAGGTTCTGAAGTGCAGGGAGGGCGGGCGGTCAGGTCTCGCCCGGCTACTACTGGAGGGGGATACTGGAAGAGGGGGCAACCAGGGGGCAGAAGCGGGGGACAAGAGGATCTGTGATCATCTCTCGGGCAGGAAGGGGAGTGGGCGCTGGAGCCGCGAGGGGGTCTGGGGCGCTCACTCCCTGCAGAAGACGTACTCGGTGTAGCTGGTCCAGATCTTGTCCTCGCTCTGGTCGGTGCTGCTGGCAAAGGCGCAGGTGCCCGTGGAGCTGCACGACACCATGTGGAAACCCGACTCGGACAGCTTGTCGAAGGCCTGCTCCAGGAAGTTGAACTTGAGGTAATAGCGCGGTGTGTAGCGCTCCGGGGGAGGTCAGGGTCCCAGCTTTCATTCAGGGTGTTCCCAAACACTTCCTTGGCCAGCGACGTCTTGCCGCACACGGTGATGCGCGCCACTCGCCGGAACTTGGCGTCCGCCTGCGCGTCCCGCCCGATGGTGTAGGAGCCGCGGTAGCCGACGGTGATGTAGCCCGAGGGCCGGCTGCAGTCCAGCGACTGGGACACCGTGAGCAGCGGGCCCGCCGCGCCCCCGGAAGGACTGCGGCTAGCCAGCTCCAGCGTGGGCGACGGCGCCGGGGCAGAGGCGCCCTCCTGCTGCTCTGGCTTAGCCGAGCGGCAGCAGCTCGTCACCTAGCGAGCCCTCCTTGTGCACCCAGCGCCGCCAGGGCTGAGGCGGCGGCCCCGGGCCTCGCTGCTGGGGCGCCCCGAGGCGGCGCACGAGCTCCGGCAGCTCGAAGTACTCGGCCTCGCGCTGCAGCCCGCTGCGCTCGGGGAAGTAGTCCGGCAGCACGAGCTGCAAGTCCGCACGTAATGCAGGATGTAGCGGAAGAGGAAGCCGTCTCGGTCCAGAACCAAGCGGCATTTGCTGTCCCGGGCCAGCTCCTGTGGCTGCTGCTGCGTGAACGTGCGCCAGAGCAGCGAGTCGGGCACCAACACCACCGTGCAGCGCCGGGTCACGTACACCTGGACCCCCACGTTCAGCTGCACGATGTCGGGGAAGAGCGGAGGCTCCGCGGAGGACGACAAGGAGCCGCCGCCGCCGCCCCCGTTGGGTAATCCACGTGTGCTGTCCGCCAGAGCCGTGACAGAAATGGCCGGGCCGCGACAGTGGCGGGGAGTCGCGCCGCACTCAGGAGCTGCAGCCACCTGGCCCGGAGCCCCTGAGTCCGGACGCTCGCTCAGCCCTGCGCCCCGCCGCCGCCACCTCCACCTCCGAGAGCCGCGCGGAGCGGAGCAGTGCTAGCCTGCCGTTGGGCGCCCCGTGAGCTCCCAAGTGCTCCGCCCGCCGTGCCCGCTCGCTCCAGGTGAGTCTTGATTTGCTTTTTAGCTACTTTATTATGTGATAGTTGGTATCTTTTTTCATATATTTTATTCTTGGAGTTTATTGAGATTCTGGATTTGTTGATTTACAATTTTCAACACACTTGAAAAAATTTGGCTACTCTTACTGCCATTTTTTCCCCTATTTTATCCCCTGATCTCCTTGGGGGACTCTTAATTGCACTGATGTTAGGCCACTTGACGTTTTCCAGGAACTCACTGATCCTCTGTTTATTTTTTCCTCATCATTTTTTTGTGTGTTTCATTTTGGGTCATTTATATTGATATATCTTCGAATTCACCAGCCTTTTCTTCTATAATGTCTACTCTGCTGTTATTCCCAAACAGTGACTTTTCATCCCAGACATTGCAGTTTCCGTCTCTAGAACTTTGATTTGAGTTTTTTATATATCTTTCATGTCTGTACTTAACATGTCGAATATTTCTTTTGGTATTTTAAATATATGAAATATGGTTTTCATAATAGTTTTTATGTTCTTGCCTAGAATTCTGTCATTTGTGTCAAGTTCTGGGTTGATTTCCATCTATCGATTTTTTTTCCTCTTTTCCTCATCATGGATCACATGTTCCTGCTTCTTTGCATGTTTGGTAATTTTTTAAATTGAATTCTATATATTGAGAATTTTACCTTGTTGCATGCTGGCTTTCATTGTATTTATTTATATGTATTTCTCATCTCAAGTTGTTCTGGGACATGGTCAAATTAATTGGGAACAGTTTGATTGTTTCAGGAATTTCCTTTAAGCTTTGTTAGACAGGAGGTAGCCATGCTTAGCTTGGAGCTAATTTTTCCCTTTTACTGAGGCAAGACTCAGCGGCCCGTCAATGGTGAGGGTTTTCAGTCTGGCTGGTGAGAATAGGATGATTCCTGGCCCGTGTGACCTTTAGAGATTTCTCCCTCTGATCCTTGCAGGTTTTTCCTTGGTCTCCAATAGTGTCAACACACACATGCCATGGTCAGTCTTAGCTGAAAACTCTAAGGGGCTCCTCTGCTGATCTGCAGAATTATTTCTGTTTTCACCTTTCTTCCCTCCCGCATTCTCTGTCACACAACTTGATTTCCTTAAGTCAACGGAGACCACTGGACTCTACTAGGTTTCCTCATCCCTGCCCTGTAGCCTGGAAACTCTCTCTAGACAGCACGCTGGGGCAATCATAGGATTTACCCTGTGTATTTCTTGTGTCTCAGAGATCACTACCTTTTGTCACCCAGTGACCAGTATCTCCAAAAACCATTGCTTCATGCATTTGTCCATTGTTTTAGTTGTTTTGTGTAGGAGGGTAAACCTGGACCCTGTGACTCTATTTTGGCTGGAAGCAGAAGTCCTTTGCAGCTTCTTTGTGCCCTAATGTTCTCATTTTTGAAATGATGTTGATAATATCAGTCTGTTTTGCGTGACCAAGTTAGTGAAATATATAATTCCTACATAAATATAAGATCTTATCTGAAAAGATGAAATGTGCATACAAATAACTGTGAGAGAAGTTATATTAAAATTATATCAGTCATTTGTACTTTAGTGAGAATGTGTTCTTCAGAGCTTTTACTGAAACAGATTCAAAGTTGACAGTACAATTGCAGGTAGCTACTCATTTTTTGGGAACCTATACAAAAGAGTGAGCCTAGATCATAGTAGGTTAGTCAAAGAATTATTCCAGATTGCTCTGAAATAATTTACAGATTGCTCTAAAAGGTAATGTTAAGTGTGTGTGTGTGTGCGCGCACATGCGTGTTTTTCAAAGTCTAACTCTGTCACCAGGCTGGAGTACAGTGGCACGATATTGGCTCACTGCAACCTCTGACTCCCTGGTTCAAGTAGTTCTCTTGCCTCAGCCTCCTGAGTGGCTGGGATCACAGGCACACAGCACTAGACTCAGCTAATTTTTATATTTTTAGTACAGACGGGGTTTCACCATGTTGGCCAGGATAGTCTCAATCTCCTGACTTCGTGATCCACCCACCTCGTCTTCCCAAAGTGTGGGATTACAGGCCTTTAAATATTTTATTAAAACTCACTGAACGGGAATTGGAGCCTGGATAGAAAAGGAGATTGCCTCGGCCGGGCACAGTGGCTCATGCCTGTAATCCCAGCACTTTGGGAGGCCGAGGCGGGTGGATCACGAGGTCAGGAGATCGAGACCATCCTGGTCAACATGGTGAAACCGTGTCTATTAAAAATACAAAAAATTAGCTGAGCATGCGACGCGTGCTTGTAATCCCAGCTTCTCAGGAGGCTGAGGCAGGAGAATTGCCTGAACCCAGGAGGCAGAGGTTGCGGTGAGCCGAGATCCCGCCATTGCACTCCAGCCTGCGTAACACGAGCGAAACTCCGACTCAAAAAAAAAAAAGAAGGGTAATTCCAAGATCAAGGTAAAGAATGGAGAGGAGAGTTTGCAGTCTGGAAAAGCAACAAATCTAGACGAACTTGAAAAAAAGAAAGATGAATCCTTCCAGTACAATCAAAGCAAACAGTAAATGGGGACTTAGACTTTATAGCTAATTTCATCCATATATATAATATTTGTATCTATGTATCTGTATTCTGAAATCTCATGTGCGCTGAGCTATAGCAGTATCTTGGGCTTGATATGTGTTGAGGTAGCCTGACTTTAGGGCCTGGAATTTGTTGGAGTGGGGATGTGGGATGCTAGAGGTTTTGCAGGAAAGCTCCTTTTGCAGCGAGCACCTCTGTCCTCCACAGGTCTTTCTGATTCATTTTGAGGAATGACAGGAATGACCTGGGAAGAAACTTTCTTCCTCGTGTCTTCTTAGAGATGCTCATTTTGTCTTGAATTCCATTTTCTACGTGAATGGCAATTATCAAAAGTGACAGTGCCAGGGCCCTCTTGTAACCCAGTCCTGCCTAAGATGCTAAGGGCATCGAGGGATCAAACTGCACCTTCTCTAGGCATTGGTGACTATGGTTGAATGTTCAGTGCTGTGGCAGAGAACTACACCTCAAACTACAGAAGATCCTTTCATCTGGATGTAACTTCCACATTCTTGCATTATATTAACAGTGAAAGTCTGAATTTCCTGGTTCTTGCCCCACTTGCCTACACAGCTGAGCTTGCCTCCTTTCTGTTTCTGTGCTGATGGTCACTGTGATGACACAAGGATCCCTGCCAGTGACACAGTCACCAGTCCTGGAGGCATTAGAATGGCAGTCTGTGCACACCTGTGCATACCCTGCTCTTTAGATTCTGGCCACACTGGCCTTTCAGTTTCATGAACATTCCATGATCACTTCCCATTCTCCCAACCGCAAAGGCTCTTCACTCACACTGTTTCCTCTGCCTGGAGCACTCTTTCTCCCTTTGTGTCTGTTCTCGTGAAAGTTTCAGAGGGCTAGTTAATATCTTTGCTTTCTTTGGATTTCATCTGGATCTTCATTCCCTCAATGAAACCTTGATTCTCTTCTTTCTCCTTCTCCCACAAGTCTTGATTAAATTCCTTTGTTAAAAACTCTCGAAGAACCAATTCTACAGTACATTTATTATAGATTATATATATATTCCCATTTGTGTGATTATTTGATTAATTTCACTTTAGTCTGTCTCTCAGGCACATTCACATTCTACAAGTCAATTTCTGTCTCCTGGGTCTGTTCATTCTCTCTAATAATCACTTACTATACCTCAAAAGAATTGCCTGCCTTCTCCATCTCTTCCCATTAGGTTATTGGGTAGTAATTCTCCTGCTGTTTCACTGTGCTTATGCATGTTAATAAGATTGTATGCCTTTTTCCCCTATTACTCTGTCCATTGTCAGTTAACTTTCAACAGACTTCAACTTGAACCTTCAGAGGGAAAATCTGAACTTCCCTTCAGTGGAAATAATGAATGGAGAAATAGAGACAATGCATCCCCTCACCTCTCTTCTCTCTGCTACCTATGTGCACCTAAGCAGCATTCCCTGTGTCTCAGGGACACCTCTTTAAATAGCCCTTTCAGATTTTTTGCCTATAATGCCAAACTCCAAAGACTAAATATCCAGCCCTTTGAGCTGGTTGGGGGATAGGAAACATTTCCTGTCTTGCTCAACTGTGGCCTCAGACATCCTTAATCAGTTAATCATTTCAGGAAATAGATACTTGATGATATGGTTTGACTCTGTGTCCCTACCCAAATACAATGTCAAATTGTAATCCTCATGTGTTGGAGGAGAGGCCAGGTGGGAAGTAATTCAATCATGGGGCTGGACTTACCCCTTTGCCTTTCTCATGATGGTGAATGAGTTCTCATGAGATCTGGTTGTTTAGAAGTGTGTAGTGCTTTCCCCCTCATTTTCTCTCCCTCCTGCCATCATGTGAAGAAGGTGTTTGCCTCCCTTTCACCTTCCACTATAATTGTAAGTTTCTTGAGGCCTCACAGTCATGCTTCCCGTTAAGCATGTATAACTGTGAGTCAGTTAAATCTCTTTTCTTCAGAAATCATCCAGTCTCAGGTAGTTCTTTATAGTAGTGTGAAAGTGGACTAATACAGTAAATTGGTACCAGAAGTGGAACTCTGCTACAAAGATACCTGAAAATGTGGAATAGACTTTGGAACTTGGCAAAAGGCAGAGTTTGAAACAGTTTGGAGAGCTCAGAAGATGAGAAGATGTGGGAAAGTTTGGAGCTTCCTAGAGACTTGTTGAATCATTTTTTTTTTTGTTTTTTTGTTTTTTTGTTTTTTGAGGCGGAGTTTCGCTCTTGTTACCCAGGCTGGAGTGCAATGGTGCGATCTCGGCTCACCTCAACCTCCGCCTCCTGGGTTCAGGCAATTCTCCTGCCTCAGTCTCCTGAGTAGCTGGGATTACAGGCACGCGCCACCATGCCCAGCTAATTTTTTGTACTTTCTTAGTAGAGACGGGGTTTCACCATGTTGACCAGGATGGTCTCGATCTCTTGACCTTGTGATCCACCTGCCTTGGCCTCCCAAAGTGCTGAGATTACAGGCTTGAGCCACAGCGCCCGGCCTTGTTGAATAGTTTTGACCAAAATGGTGATAGTGAAATGGATAATGAAGTCCAGGCTGAGGTGATCTCGGATGGAGATGAGGAACTTGTTGGGAACTGTAATGAAGATGACCCTTGGCATGTTTTAGCAAAGAGACCAGACTCATTTTCCCCTGCCCTAAAGATCTGTGGAGCTTTGAACTTGAGATAAATGATTTAGGGTATCTGGTGGAATAAATGTCTGAGCACCAAAGCATTCAAGAGGTGACTTGACTGCTGTTAAAAGCATTCAGTTTTTTTGTATTCACAAAGATATGGTTTGGAATTGGAACTTATATTTGAAAGGGAAGCAGAGCATAAATGTTCCAATAATTTACAGCCCAACAATGTGATAGAAAAGGAAAATCAATTTTCTGAGGAGAAATTCAAGCCGGCTGCAGAAATTTTGTAAGTAATGAGGAACCAAATGTTAATTGCTAAAGACAATGGGAAAAATGTCTCCAGGGCATGTCAGAGGTTTTCACAGCAGCTCCTCCCATCACAGAACCGAAGGCCTAGGACACAGGGCACCAGGGCCTTGCTGCTTTGTGCAGTCTTAGGATTTGGTGCCATGTGTCCCAGCCATGGCTAAAAGGGACCAAGATACAGCTAAGGCCATGACTTCAGAGGGTGCAAGCCCCAAACTTTGGCAGCTTCCACAGGGTGTTATGCCTGAGGGTATGCAGAAGTGAAGAGTTGAGATTTAGGAATCTCTGCCTAGATTTCAGAGGATGCATGGAAATGTGTGGATATCTAGGCAGAAGTTTGCTGCAGACGCAGAGCCCTCATGGAAAACCTCTGCTAGGGCAATGCAGAAGGGAAATGTGGGGTTGGACCTTCCACATAGAGTCCTCACTAGGCACTGCCTAGTGGAGCTTTGATAAGAGGGCCGTTGTCCTCAAAACCCCACCAACAGCTTGCACCATGCTCCTGGAAAAGCCAGACACTCAATGACAGCTTGTGCAAGGAGCTGCCAGGGCTGTACCCTGCAGAGCCACAGGCATGGAGCTGCCCAAAACCTTGGGAGCCAACCCCTTGTATCACTGTGGCCTGAATGTGAGACATGAAGTCAAAGGAGATCATTTGGGAGTTTTAAGATTTAATGACTGTCCTACTGGATTTTGGACTGCCAGCAGGCCTGCAGCCCCTTTGTTTTGGCCAGTTTCTCCCATTTGGATTGGGAGCATTTGCAGATTGGGAGCCTGTCCCCCCACTGTATCTTGCAAATAACTAACTTGTTTTTGATTGTACAGGCTCATAGGCAGAAGGGACTTGCCTTGTCTCAGATGAGACTTTGGACTTGGATTTTGAGTTAATGCTGGAATGAGTTAAGACTTTGGGGGAACTGGTGGAAGGCATGATTGTGTTTTGAAATGTGAGAAGGATGTGAGATTTAGAAGGGGCCAGAGGCACAATGATACGGTTTGGTTCTGTGCCCCCATCAACATGTCATGTTGAATTGTAATCCCCATGTGTTGGAGGAGAGGCCTGGTGAGAGGTGATTGAATCGTGGGGGTGCTCTTCCCTCTTGCTGTTCTTATGATAGTGAATGAGTTCTCACAAGAGCTGGTTGTTTCAAAGTGTGTAGCACTTTCCCTTTCACTCTCTCTCTTTCTTGCCCCCATGTTCGGAAGGTGCTTGCTTCCTCTTTGCCTTCTGCCATGATTGTAATTTTCCTGAGGCCTCCCGTCCATGCTTCCTGTTAAGCCTGTGAAACTGTGTGTCAATTTAGCCTCTTTTCTTCCTAAGTCACCCAGTCTCAGCTAGTTCTTTATGGCAGTGTGGGAAGATAGGGAGAGTTCTCTGTTCCCATCCATGCTGTCTCACTTTAGGCTTAGCCAGGACTACCAGTATTTTTTAAATTTTTGTTTGTTTTTTTGTTTTTGGACACGGAGTCTAACTGTGTCACCCAGGCTGGAGTGCAATGGTATGATCTCAGCTCCCTGCAACTTCTGCCTCTTGCCTCAGACTCACAAGTAGCTGGGACTGCAGGCATGTGCCACCATGCCTGGCTAAATTTTTTTATAATTTTAGTAGAGATGGGTTTTTACCATGTTGGCCAGGCTGTTCTCGAGCTCGTGACCTCAAGTGGTCTGGGCATCTCGGCCTCCCAAAGTGTTAGGATTACAGGCATGAAACACCACACCCAGCCTGACTACCAAGTTTTTGTCATTATTTGTAATGCAAATTCTCTGGTTAATCACAGGTAATAGAAGAGGGCTGTTCATTAATTATTTTCCAAAATTTCCGTTTATTTCACTGCAATTTAATCTTTCTGTCCTTGATGATATTTGTTCTCTTCATTTTACCTGGATTCCAAGTACATTAGTTTCTTATTGGTGCTATGATGAATCGTCACAAATTTTGTGAGTTACAACAACACATTTATTGTCTTATAGTTCCAGAGTCCAGAAGTCTGAAATAAGTGTTACTGGGATAAAGTCAAGATGTCAGCAGGGATGTTTCCTTCAGCAGGCTCAGACAATTCATGTCCTTACCTTTTTCAGTTTCAAGGGGCTGCCTGCATTCCTTGGCTTGTGGCTTCTTCCACTATGTTCAAAGCACATGACTGCAGTCTCTCCTTCCATCATCATATGGATCTCTCTCACTCTAATTCCTCCTGTGTCCTCCTTATTAGGGGCCTTGTGATTATATCAGCACCACCCCCCTAGATAATTGTCCCCTCTCAAATTCCTTAACATAATCATATCTGCATAGTCCGATTTGCCATATATGATAACCTTCACAGATTCCATGTGTTAGGACATGGGAGTCATTATTCTTCCTACTATTCCAAGACTCATGAGTAAATTTCAATGCCTTGGATGACTTGCCAGGCAACACAAATACTTGATTTCTGCCTGCCTTTAATATGACTTTCAAGCCTTTTGTGTTGCTGTTTCGAAACCTAATATAATAGTTTAGAGATTGAAGGACTTTAGATAGCATTTTGAAAGATTCAAAGAACACCACAATTAGAAGTTTAACTAGATAGTTAAAAAATGTTAAAATCTCAACTTTAGCAGTTATCATTGTGCAACTTTCATTACACCATTTTACTTCTTTAAATTGTAAAATTGGGATAAATGCAACAATGCATCTCAGATGTGCAAAAATTATAAAAGTGAGAAAATTATGCCAGAGAAAGAGATCTGATCTAACGAATTCCATCTTGCCTTTAACTTCCAAACTGCCCTTGGTCATTCCTGAGTGTGGGCCAAGCTAACTTTGGGAGAAATTTAGTTTATTAGTTTTATAAAAGTGGTTTACTTTGGGGAAGGAAACGATAAAGAACCATAAAGTTAGGATTATAGAGGGACTCAGCTCACAAAGACCATTTTCCATATACCTGGGATCGCATCCCCAACCAATTAGCAGCACCCATTCCCTAGCCCCTTGCCTGCCAAACTATCTTTCAAACAGTCTCTGATTAGGAAACTGGAGGCTGTGGAAAATAAATAAATAAATAACCCCAGCCTTCAAATTTTCAGAGAGACTGATTTGAGTAATATTAAAATTCTGGTCTCCTATTTAGCCTGCTCTCTGTGAATTAAACTCTTTCCCTATTGCAATTCCTCTGTCTTGATAAATTGTCTCTATCCAAGGAGCGGGCAAGATGAATCCACTGGGCGGTTACAACAGAGATGTTTTTTATTTTATTTTTTTATTTTTTGAGACAGAGACTTGCTCCATCGCCAGGCGCCAGGCTGGAATGCAGTAGCATGATCTTGGCTCACTGCAACCTCCGCCTCCTGGGTTTAAGCAATTCTCCTACCTCAGCCTCCTGAATAGCTGGGACTACAGGCATGCGCCACCATGCCCAGCTAATTTTTGTGGTTTTTTTTTTTTTTGAGATGGAGTTTCTCTCTTGTTACCCAGGCTGGAGTGCAATGGTGTGATTTCGGCTCAGGGAAACCTCCGCCTCCTGGGTTCAGGCAATTCTCCTGCCTCAACCTCCCAAGTAGCTAGGATTACAGGCATGAGCCACCATGCCCAGCTAATTTTTTTGTATTTTTAGTAGAGATGGGGTTTCATCATGTTGACCAGGATGGTCTCGATCTCTTGACCTCGTGATCCACCCGCCTCGGCCTCCCAAAGTGCTGGGATTACAGGCGTGAGCCACCATGCCCAGGAGTTGTTTTATTTACTGATTTATACTTATCTTGCCCTTAAAAAATCAGTAAATATCTGTATTATATGTGAAAGGAAAATAAAAACTCATGACCCCGATTCACTATGCCAAAAGGGAAAAATTAAGCTGAAAGCTGAGTCATGCCAACTAAAGTCAGGCATTAAAGAGACTGCCTTTCTCTTTGCTCCTAAGCAAACTAGTACAGGTGAAAGGTTAAATATCTCCACAGGTAGCTATTCTATGTTCACTTTATCTTTCACAAAGTGCCCATTTACTGGGAGCCAGATGTAAACAGAATTGACTCTTCCCCTACCTGCTCCTTTTCTCTTGCAGCATATGGATTACCATACTCACCCTTTTTCCCCTCCAGTCCACTTTTTCTGACTAAATATCAAAGCCCTCAAAATCACCTTGGGAGGAAGGCACAAACTGCAGACTGTTTCTGTGATTCCATGTTTTTTTCTCTTCCAGGCATGTTCTAAGCCTTGGCAAAATAAGCTTCCAAATTGATTGAGAAGTTTCTCAGATACTTTTTGGTTTACCTATTGGGCCTATTTTGAATTTGTTACCATGCCTAAACCAACTAACGTATGGAATTTCAGTAAAGGTTCATGGGATCCTAGGAGGCCCATGAACAGGTCTCAGGAGGTGTATGTGTCCTCAAAACTGTGAGTGCACAGCCTTGAAGGTGAGGGGCTTGTAGCTTTCATTAGATTCTTGTTGGATTCAGTGACCATGACAGGTTTTGAGGCATAGTGGCTGAAGGGAAAAACTTCAACCTGAGATATCAGAGGAAAGCTGTCTGTTTATAAGACTTCTGAGACAGCTGCTCAGTCTCCATTCTCCGATCAATAAATTTAAAACTGTGATTCTATTAGAGCCCCTCATGTAGACCAGAGTTTCAGACTAACTCCCATGAGATTAGTATACAAATCAAAAAGCCACCATGTTCAGTGGTGTTGGGGTGGAGCTAGCTGCCCATCCAGCGACCACACATCAGTTCCCCTCCCCCGTACTGCCTGGCCGGGGTGCCTGAGCAGCATTTCCCTGCAGACAGGGAGACCGTAAACCATCTTATAGCACTGCCTCGTTTCTCCTTTTGCCACACGACTTAAAGACAATGGGAACTGGTAGGAAACATCACCCAGCAGCTCTTTACTGACATCAGGGTATCTGGAAAACAAAATAACCACTCAGAAGCGTGGCAAAGAAAGGGACTTGTAGGATCAGAAGGCATGTTTTTGCACAGATTACGATAAAATCTGTACCACATCAAAGTACAACTCACTAATGACCATAGGACCCCTGTCTGCCACATGCACAGTCTTCCTCTCTCCTGGAACAGGGCTCAGTAAAAGCCTAGACTTTCCTTGTTTCATTTTTGCTGAATATGCTAACTAGCCCTTTCTATTAATATATTTTTTCCACAGAAACAATTATAACTCATTATGTTACAGGCTTTTTTTCTTTTTAATGTTCAGTTGTGTTTTGTTGAAACAGTTCTTTTGATCTGGTGTCTCCTCAAACCCCTTTGAGGCATTTGCCTTCTCTCAGGGTAGGTTACTTTCTCAGATGGTTAACTCCATTCACGATTCATTAATTCTTAGTTTTCACTATCAGAGAGTTGCCTTTTCAGGTTACAGATGTGCCTTATCCTGTCGCTTCATGTGCCCCACAAAGGAACCCCCTCCCTCCTCACCATCTTCATCACTGTCATTGTGATAATGAAAACACTGAAATGTAGCTTCTTCTGTGTTAATGTAGAGGACTCTAAAAAAAAATTAGTGTTAGTCCCCTCCTTGTCATTATCCCATAAATTGTTTCTCATCTACTTAGAATTAAATCTAAGGTTCTTAGCCTGTCTCTCAATCCCCATTTCCCTTCTTTCAGCTCAGCACCCTCAATTCTCCTCTGGGGACACACTCTTATTGCAATTTTAGTATACACTTCAGATGGAATCAATTCTTTCCTCAGATCTGAAACGAGTGCTTTACTCAGCATGGACAAAGCTGCATATCCATCCTCCTGGGCACTGTGCCTATTCCAAGGACAGATACATGGTCCATGGGGATCTGATGATGTTGAGGTCTAGACATGTTGAGGCAATTATTAGAGAACCAGTGCAGTCTTTTAGGATCACTAAACTGCTAGACTATATGGCTGAATTTTTTAAAAAATTTATTTATTTATTTATTTATTTATTTTGAGACGGAGTTTCATTCTTGTTACCAAGGCTGGAGTGCAATGGCGCGATCTCGGCTCACTGCAACCTCTGCCTCCTGGGTTCAGCCAATTCTCCTGCCTCGGCCTCCTGAGTAGCTGGGATTACAGGCGTGCACCAGCATGCCCAACTAATTTTTTGTATTTTTAGTAGAGACGGGGTTTCACCATGGTGACCAGGATGGTCTTGATCTCTTGACCTCGTGATCCACCCGCCTCAGCCTCCCAAAGTGCTGGGATTATAGGCTTGAGCCACCGCGCCTGGCCTAAATTTATTTATTTAACTTTAGGTGCATACTATATCTGGCATTTCTCCCCATGTTATCCCTCCCCTACCCCCTGCTGTCCCTCCCCTACCCCCCAACTGCCCCTCCCCTACCCCCTCAACTGCCCCCAGTATGTGATGCTCGTTTTCCTGAGTCCATGTGTTCTCATTGTTCAACACCCACCGAGAACATGCAGTGTTTGGTTTTCTGTTCTTGTGTCAGTTTGCTGAGAATGATGGTTTCCAGATTCATCCAAGTCCCTACAAAGGACATGAACTCATCGTTTTTTATGGCTGCGTAGTATTCCATGGTGTATATGTACCACATTTTCTTTGTCCAGTCTGTCATTGATGGGCATTTGGGTTGGTTCTATGACTGAATTTTACATTCCTCACTAACTTGCAACATTCCTGGCACATTTGTCTTTCTGGAAATAAGACAGAAGAAAACAGAGACAGGTGAGAGAGACATGGATTGCTGGTGACACTATCTGAGCACGTTTTTGTTTTTGTCCACACTTGATCTTTCTGGACACCTGAGCCAATACCTTCCCTTTTTTCCCTGAACCAGTTTATACTGGGTGTCTGATACTTGCATCCCCCAAAGTCCAGAGTATTCCCATGCCCTTAATGGTCTGGCTCCTGCTGATGTCTCCCACCTCATCTTCCGTCATGTTCCCCCACCTTCTGTCAGTTCCTAGAAAAATCCATGCACTTTCCTACCCAAGGGACTTTGGTTTTTTTTGTTCTCTTTCCTTTAAATGTTCTTCACTGGCCATCTTCACCTTCAGATCTCTGCCTAAGTGCTACCTTCTCTGAGACTTTTCTGATACAGATCACACACGTAGCACATACTCGCTCACACACCAGACTAGACTACAAGTTTCCTGCGGGCAGGGACTACCTGTGACCTGTTCAGGGTTGTTACTCCAGTGCCTGGCATTGTGCCTGGCACATAGTAAGTACTATGGAAATATTTGGGCAGGTTTTTGGAAAGTGCCACGTTGTTCTGCTTTTCTTTCTACCTAGAATTCTCTTTTTCTTTAATTCTTTGCATAGCTAGCTTTTTCTTATTTCAGACGCAACCCAGTTTCCACCTTCTCAGGATTATGAACTTTTTGATCAGGAAGGTCTTTCCTGAAGTCCGTAATTCCTCTCCGCCATCCTGTCTCTCACATCCTCTGGTTTTATGTTAATTGTTATATATACCCTAAGATTATCCAGTTCAGTTTTTCACTTATTTACTTATTTTCTATCCTCAAACACAGTATAAGCTGCATGAGAGCAGAGACGGTCTTAATCAAAGCTTCATTGCCAACCCCCTCAGCAGTGCCTGGCATATTAGTTTCAATAAATGTACACTGACTGACTGAATGGATGAATGAAGGAAACTCAAGAACTAGAGATTATACTCACTTGTATGCTTTGCCTTATTTAATCCTTTCAACAACCTTAGTAGCTAAGCACTATCATGCGATTAGTTTCACATTACAGAGGAGAAAACTAAGTCTTAGAGGAGCAATGTAATTTGCCCAAAGTCACATTGTTCATAATTTGAGAAGCTGGAATTCAAGATATGCCTGTTTTGTGGATGACAGTTCATTTTCTACATCTTAAAATACCTGTTTTGTTTCTTATGATTTGAGTTTGGATATCATAGCTGGTCTCCAAGTAGAAAAATAGAGTTCCCACTCTCCTTCCCTTAACCCCATTAGCCTTATTCTCAGAGCTACAGGCAGAGCAGCTGGACAGATTGCAACCTCAGATAGGGGTAGGTCCTTCCCTCACAGATTCACTGCACACAAGAAAGCAGGAGCGTGCATATTATTTGTAGTTTGGAAAGAGAGAGCCAACAGGGGCTGGCCCAGGCATGCACTAGGACCTTTCCCCAAACTTCACTAATCAGAATGGTTTTCTCTTCCCAAGGGATTGGGGCCAGAGGAAGGGAGAGAAGGAGGGGGTTTGAGGAGAAGGGCAGAACTGTTTTTCTAATACTTCCCAGCGGGCCAAAGTTCCTGTTTTATGGAGGGATGTAATAACACAGGGAGAGGGAGAAATTTCCCCTACTCCAACCCTCAATTATCAAAGAAAAACCCTTAGTCAGCAATTGATGTTGCAGATTCTGGGGTGTAGTGGTGAGGATATATCTATATTAGCTGTATCAGGTCTCAGCCCAGCCAACAACACATTTAATCTTATTGCTGCTTCTTCTTTTTTTTTTTTTAAGACGGACTTTTGATCTTGCTACCCAGGCTGGAGTACAATGTTGCCATCTTGGCTCACCGCAACCTCCTCCTTCTGGGTTCAGGCAATTCTCCTGCCTCAGCCTCCCGAGTAGCTGGGATTACAGGCATGTGCCACCGTGCCCAGCTAACTTTTTGTATTTTTAGTAGAGATGGGGTTTCACCATATTGACCAGGATGGTCTCGATCTCTTGACCTCGTGATCCACCTACCTTGGCCTCCCAAAGTGCTGGGATTACAGGCTTGAGCCACCACGCCTGGCCAATCTTATTGCTTCTAAATCACTTGGCATAGCCTCTGTGCTAACTTTGGAGTCAAGTTGAAACTCCTTCTCAGGGCAATGCCCTTCATGAGCAGCCCCTGCCCCCTCTGCAGTCTCACCTCCTGGTATCCTCCTGACATCCTCACATTCATAGTAGAGAAGCCGTGAACATGTTGCCACTCCTCACAGCTCTGAGCCTTTGGAAATGTCATTTCTTCTCCGCCTGGCTGCTCTTAAGATTAGGCAGTTAACCATGAGTAGCTTCAAGCCAGGTTATGTTTTACCTGTCTCTGTATCCCTGGGCCTCTCAAAGTAGCTGCCTTGAATGAGTTTCAAAAGATTAGCTGAAAGGCAACCTTGCTTGGAATTCTTCCTGGCACCTTAGGAGGTGGTTCTCCTCCTTGCTCCCAAAGCATTCCAGTATACTTCTATTCATAATTCTTAAACTATACCTTTTTAATTTTTAATTTTTTGTTTTTAGAGACAGGGTTTCACTCTGTTGCCCAGGTTGCGGTGCCGTGTGGTACAATCATGGCTCACTGCAGCCTCAAACTCCAGGGCCCAAGTGATCCTCCTGCCTCAGCCTCCAAAGTAGCTAGGACTATAGCAGTGTGCCACCATGCTGGGCTACTCTTCTTAAAATATTGTTTTTCTTTCTTTTTGAGGAAAGAGGCTGTGTCTTTTGCATCACCATATCCTAGGGTTAAGCCACAGTACCTGCACATGGGAGGTACTGGATAAATTAATTTTCGAATCAAACCTTTTCTGAGCCTCTGTGATGTGGAAAGCATGTGCTAGGCACTACTGGGGGGATACAAAGTTGTATCTCTGATCTTAATGAAATGAGAGTGCGGGAAGAAGAAGACATGTAAAGTTCATGAATATGTTCCATAAGGCACTGTGAGATAATTTGACAAAAGTTAATTCTACAGGAATTTAAAGGGAGGGAACGTTTCTGACTTCTGTAACAGTTATCATATACCCTCCTTTTCACTTGGAAATGCACTCTTACCTGTTACATTTTCTTAATGGGCTTAGCAGTGTCTTTATTTCTTTTTTTTTTGGAGATAGAGTCTTGCTCTGTCACCAGGCGCCAGGCTGGAGTGCAGCGGTGCGATCTCGGCTCACCGCAATCTCCGCCTCCCGGGTTCAAGCAATACTCCTGCCTCAGCCTCCCGAGTAGCTGGGATTACAGGCACGCGCCACCACGCCCAGCTAATTTTTGTATTTTTTAGTAGAGACGGGGTTTCACCATGTTGGCCAGGATGGTCTTGATCTCTTGACCTCATGATCTGCCCACCTCAGCCTTCCAAAGAGCTGGGATTACAGGCGTGAGCCTCCACGCCCGACCTAGAAGTGCCTTTTATTGTGTGGCTTGGATCTGTTTTAAAAGTAAGTGGCTCAAAATAATAAAGAAAACAGGTGATCAGGCTTAGGAAACCTTCTGGTTGTGTGTTCAGACAGTACCCAGCAAGTTTGACTTGGTGTGAAGGGGCAAGATTACATGTTGAAGACGGCAGAGTTTAGATTTTACACTGAAAGGAAGCAGGCAGTGAGCCCTGGGAAGAGTTGAAGGAAAGCGGTTACAAAAATGGAAGCCTCCTGGGATAGGTCTCCTGTCTGTTCCTAGACCCCAGGGTACTGCTGGACACCTCAAGAGAGGCAGAGAAATTGAATACTCATGAGTCTTGCAATGTAGGAATAACAATTCATCTGAACAAGTGAAAAGAATAGACTATTTTTTCCCCCATTGGGATCATTGGTTCTAAAAATCTAATTTGTGTCTAGGAATTATCAGTAGAATTTTCATTACTTTATAGAATTGATATTGCATAGTTCTGAAGGATCAGGATTTAGCACTTGAGTTACGAAAAGCTCAGGACAACACAACACACAATGGTTAACTGGACTGCATATGCCCATAAAGCTGAATTCTAATTCAACCATGAGCATCTCTGATTCTGCTTCTGATTCTAGGTGACTTTAATCCCAGATTGAATTTTCTGACATTTCTGTAAAATAAGGCAGAAAAGAGCATGATGGTTATGGGGTTTAAACATAAAACAGTTAAGAGCTGAGAAGTGCCTCCTTGGTCAATAGATAAATCAGACCACACTGCCATCCCATTTTCCTTTCCTTCTTTTTTATAATTAGAGAGGAAGTGGAAGGGAAAGGAACAAAGAATTTTAACAAAGTATGCCTAAACACGCAATTCTCATTGCATCGCTAACTTAGAATTAACCACAGCTCCGCGGTGTCTCAGAAAGCTTCCTATTGCTTTTCACTACGTAGCTTTCCACGTTGTGTGCTTAGTACTCTCGGATGTACCAAGACGAGGTCGAATTTCCCTCCCACGTCTAGCACAGTGTCTTGCACATTTACCTACTCGAAAAAAAATTGCTCCTTAAGGAATCAATGAACGAATCCTTAGGAGGAAAAGTGAATTCTTAGGAGGAAAAGTTTTTCTCTCACGATGAGGTGTAGCTCTCTGTTCGTTTCAGATATGCATCAATTAGTCAGCGTAAAATGTGCTTTTTATATGCTCACCAGGTGTAGGTAAGAGCTTTTTTGGCTGAGACTGAGACATTCATTCATTGCGGGAGGATGACAAAGTGGGCAGGGATCTGGCAAACTGAGAGCCGCGAGGAGGAGGCGGAGTCGCGGAGAGTTTGAGTATTTCCGTCCAATCAGAAGGAGACTGTAAGAGCAGGAGGGGGAGATGAAGGGGGAGCGGGAGCTAGAGAATACTGCCCAGTTACTCCGGCGCGCCAGGCCCAACCGCGGCTTCTCGGCTTAAGCACCTCCACTTGCAGAGGCCGATTCCTAGGCCACCTCCAGCAATGGCCTTTGCAAATCTGCGGAAAGTGCTCATCAGTGACAGCCTGGACCCTTGCTGCCGGAGGATCTTGCAAGATGGAGGGCTGCAGGTGGTGGAGAAGCAGAACCTTAGCAAAGAGGAGCTGATAGCCGAGCTGCAGGTAAGGGGAGCCGGAGAAAACCGAGGTCTCCAGAGCAACCCCCGCGGAGAAAGGCTGGCTGCGCCTAGGCCAGCACGCCCCCTCACGTGCCCCCCTTATCAGTCAGTTCCGGGGGTGCCTCCTGAGGCTGGGAGGTAGTGGGGACCCGGGCCGGGGAGGCAGAAAGAGGGAAGAGCAAACCGTGGCGAGATGCGAACTTTGCTTTTAGTTTGCAGCCGCGTCTTTGTTGCTGGCATGCCTCCGCTAGCCTTGCGCGGTGCAGGCTGCTCCAACTGGTCCTGCAGGCTGCCCGCGGATGCCAGCGCCGGATGCCAGCGCCGGATGCCAGCGCGGCGCCCCGGAGCTTCGGCCTGCAGCTGTTCTGGCAGCCTTGCGTCGCCCTCCCCCAACCCCCAGTCGCCTCCGCGCGGCGGGGGGGGGGGGGGGGACAGGGGGAGGGGAGCCAAAGTGGCTTCCTCGCGGGGAAACCGGGAACTAGCGACCCTTCCCAACCAAGTTCTGGGCTGCCCCGCTGATTCCAGCTTTCCTTGGGCGATTCCAGCTTTCCTTGGGCGGGGGGGTGGGGTGGGGTGGGAGGATGGGGGCAGAGGGGGGTAGAGGGGGAGGCTGGCTGGGGCTGGATGTGGGGGCGGAGGGAGTGGGGGTTGGGGGAGGGTGGCTCGGGGGAGGGCAACGCTGGCGGAGTCCCAGCCAGTCTCGTGGCTGCTGGGGCAGCTGCTGGGAAAGGCGGCCCTCATAGGGCTGCAGACGCGTACCCGCCCCTCGTCTGATGCAAGACTGCTCCGTGCTTTCGCAGCCCCTCTGCCTCCTGGGAGCCTTCGGTGGAAATGGGGGCCGGAGGGGGGTGCTGGGGTCCAGGTTTAGCCTCCTCCCCACCTTTGGTTTATTGTTGGTTGGGAGTGACCGGACTGGACTAGAATCCGATCCCAAACGCTCCCAGATGATTTATAGTCTTAGCAAATTTTAGGAACCTTATCTCCTTTTGTTGTGTATATAATTAATCTACCTTAAATCTTTGTCTACCGTGTTTGAAAACGCCCGCAGGGCTTGGTACATTGATTTTGTGAACTGTTCACACCAGGGCCTACACTTTCGACCTCTAGTCCACCCAGCTGCCCAGTCCCTACCTACGCTGATCCGGCTTATTCTCCCCGACTCTCCACGTGGCACAGCCGCCTTCCGCAGGCCTCAGCCCAATCCACCGCCTTCAGCCGTGTCCTCCTCAGAGGATCGCTTAGCCCGCAGAGGCTGCTGCTGTTGCTTTAGCTGTGCCACAACCACGTGGCCCTGGAAACGGCCTGCGCTCTCTTTGTCTGCCTTTGTATCTGCTGCCATAGACCCTGTCCCCATGGCATGGCACTACATTCAAGTGTCCAGCCCTACCCTCTACTCGGAAAAGTTTGGTCCCTGCCTTCAAGAAGTTTGTAAGCTGGTTAGGGAGCATGGCCAACACACAGGAGACAGCTGAGCAGATGGCACAGGGCTTAAGCCCTGAATTAGACCATCCAGCTCCCTACCCTCTGCCTGCTCCCCTGCTAGAAAAGCAAGAGAAGGGGCAGATCATCATGCATCTAATTGGTGGGCAGTGGCTCAGGACTTGAGCGGCATTGGATGGGTGGCAGGTTCCTCACGTCTGTCACCTCCTTTCTTGTGTGAAATGGTAACAATGGCTTTGGGCAACCACCTGGAAAAGCAGTGGGATGTCCTCCACACAATCAGAGAGCTTTCAGCTCTCTAAAGGAAATTAGAAACCTTGAGGGGTTGGGGATAGGAAGGGATGAGAGCAGAAATGAGAGGAATGGGAGGCCTCATCCATAATGTTGTTCCATGAAGTCAGGAATTAGCTGGGTGGATGCTGGGAGTCTGGTGCTGAAACTTGGGGAACATTTTAAAGGCGCTGAAAACTCTTGGCAGGAGAGGAGAGGTTGTTGGCTAACTTGACTGCAGGGCATTGTTGGGCTGTTTGGAAGGGCTCAGCTTTTGTGTCTCTTTGCACCACATTTGGTTCAGAATGCCAATTAATCTCCTTGGTCAGCCAACTGAAGGGTTCTCATTGCTACACGATGTCCTTTTATTCTGCATGAAGTCTGCTGCCCTCCCCCACTTGAAATCTCTTTCATGCTGAAGGAAGCTTTGGCGCCATTGCTAGAACCCGGCCTGGCCTTGGTTCCCACTGCGTTGTATTCTGGGCAGGCACCTCTCACTCACCCTCTGGTTGGGAAGCATAATCATTCCTCCCTGCCCCTTTTCAGACTTGAAGCATGTCAGAGCTCAGTTTAATGGGTCATGACTAGTATTTTAAAAAACGAAGTAGGAAATACAGCAATGTAGATAGTAAGGCTCTGAGTATTGTTTCATGAATTTTGTTTCAATTGTGTATGTAGTTGTTATGTGTGTGATATGTGAGTATGAAATTACAACTTAAAGATGTGTTTCTTGGCCGGGCGTGGTGGTTCATGCCTGTAATCCCAACACTTTGGGGGACCGGAGGAGGCAGATCACTACTTGAAGGAAGGAGACCGAGACCAGCCTGGGCAACATGATGAAACCCTTTCTCTACAAAAAATAAAAATATTAGCTAAGCATCCTGGCACAAGCCTGTAGTCTCAGCTCCTCAGGGGCAGGGTGGAGGGCTAAGGCCCTGGTTGCTGTCACTCTTCCCAGCCTGGTGCTCTGAGGGGAGGATTGCTTGAGCCTAGGAGGTTGAGGCTGCAATAAGCCATGATCTCATCACTGCCATCCATCCCGGGCAAAGAGCTAGACCCTGCCCCTCCGCCAAAAAAGATGTGTTTCTTACAGTGAGTCTTGGTCAAAAAAAGTTTGGAAAACATAGGCTTAAAATAATAAAGCATCTCGTTTGAAACTCACATCTTAAATATACCTGATATGCAGGAAAATATTTAAATAGCATTATCATTTATCAGTGGCTTTTAAACCTTGTGACCCACAATAAGAAATTTGTTTTATGTCCTAACTTACACACACTTACATACGTGTACACACAGACACACACAGTTTTTATGAAATAATACTTTTTCTACATATGATGCATTCTGGTATTTTCTTCCATTTCATTAAGTAGCATTGACAGCACCACTAAACTAAACACTGGTAATAGTATTTAATTTACTGAAGCACATCTACATCTTTATACTAGAATTTTAAGGAAGATTAAGAAGGGAATAAATCTTTCCATCTAAGAGTTCTTTTCAAAGCCTCTTTAAAATAGCATGTCCCAAGCCTTTACACAAGGATTTAGTTTGCAAAAGTTAAATAACCATCAAATCAATCAGGATCACACATCTTGTGAAAAACAGGGTAGACCTGCCTTCCCTATAGCTGAGGAAGATGACCTGGACAGTTTCATTGTCTTGCCCTGTGATTTAAGTTGGAGGCATGGCAATGCTAGAATTACCTCCTAGACCAAACTTGCCCTCTTGGGAAAGGAAGCATGTGTGAACTTGAGGAATGGGAATGGGTTCCCACTGCTGAGTTAGCAGTTTGTCTGGAACAGCTATAAATCAAGCAGTTTTCCAGCTGAACAGCAGCTAAGAACAGGGGAGCGAGAAGACCTGTAGGAAGTGTGGGAAGTGCCTGTTCCAACCAGCACGGACACAGAAACCACACACAGGGCAGTGAACATCAGAATCTGGTGCTGTGTAGAGACAGGCTTCCTCACCCAGGGAGTGACAGAGGAGGGAGGAACTCTGGGCACTGGAGAAGTTCTGATGGCAAACTGCAGAGGCCGTGAGCAGGTGTGTGCATTTGGTTAGGGCTGTAGTTTGCATAGAGGACAGGAGGAGGCATCTTGAAGAAGTCTTTGAAGGCAGTGAGTTGTGCTGTGAGGAGGGAAGCAGGCTTGGGGTGCAGGCGATTTGAGGGCTTGGCAGGAGGTAGGTTGGACTCAGGCTCTCTGTGAGTATGTGTTGATTGAGTGAATGGAGAGAGTGGGGAGTTGAGGTTATAAGAGGTCTCGGAAGCTCAGTAACTCTGACTGGTGTGGGATGTCTAATGTGGGACCAAGGCCTCCTGAGTGGGAGTTTTGCGCTTGGGACAGGTGAGACCTGATGCTCATCTGTAGGAATCTAACTGGGGACTCTTAGACTCCCCCGCACCAAAGAAGGCTGGTTTGAGGGAAAAGCCAAGAGATTACAGTGTAAATTTTCATAAGGGAGATCCATCCAAGGAGGCCGTGCTCATGAAAGAAAGAATCATGCTGTTTCTGTGCTTATTTGACTACGGTAAGGAGGCATAAGATCTACTTCTAACAGTGCTCAACGATTTTCAAAATCTTATAAAAAGAAGTTTTTAAAAACCAGGAAAGCCGGGCGCAGTGGCTCATGCCTGTAATCCCAGCACTTTGGGAGGCCGAGGTGGGTGGATCACGAGGTCAACAGATCGAGACCATCCTGGTCAACATGGTGAAACCCCGTCTCTACTAAAAATACAAAAATTAGCTGGGCATGGTGGCGCGTGCCTGTAATCCAGCTACTCAGGAGGCTGAGGCGGGAGAATTGCCTGAACCCAGGAGGCGGAGGTTGCGGTGAGCCGAGATCGCACCATTGCACTCCAGCCTGGGTAACAAGAGCGAAACTCTGTCTCAAAAAAAGAAAAAGAAAAGCAGGAAAAACAGGACTTTGGGGAGTCTGCATGCTCTCCAAGTAGTGTTGCCCATGGGGAGCAGGTTTGCAAGGTTTGGGGAGCATGGTGGCAGCTTGGGAGAGAGCATTGAAGAAGGCTGGACCTTTAAGGCCTAAGGGAATGATTGATTGGGGAGCCTCTGGAACTTGATGCTACAGAGACAAGATGATAAGATGATAACTCGAAGTGGTCCCTTCTCTTGCTCCATGCCCGCTTCTGGTCAGGTGAACTTTGACTTTTGGTGCCACTTGAAAGGAGATTGTGTTTCCTCAGTGTGTTACCAATTACCTAAGGTATCATTGCTGGCTGCAAAGAAGTACACACTAAAAACATGCTTACCAACTCACTGCCCAGTTGCCCGCCAAAAAGGCCGTGCAGTGTTCACTACTGTTTTCTCCATGCTAAACAATGTTGAGTATCGTCTATTTCCTTTTTGCCTAAATAATGCCTGAAAATATCACATTTAAAAATTTATGTTTCCTTGATATCTAGTGTTGAAGCGTCTGTAAATTAGTGACCACTTACTCCGTGTGTTGACTACTTATCTATTTACCTATTTTTTATCATGTTTTTTATCATTTAAAAAAAATTGATTTGTGGTGCATGCCTGTAATCCCAGCTTCTTGGGAGGCTGAGACAGGAGAATCACTTGAGCCCGGGAGGCGGAGGTTGTGGTGAGCTGATGTCGCACCATTGTACTCCAGCCTGGGCAACAAGAGCAAAACTCGGTCTCAAAAAAAAAAAAAAAGCTGATTTGTAGGAACTCCATCACTTTTGGCGGTGAATCCTTGTTCTGTGACATATGGTAAAAGGAGTTTTTTACCCCATATCAGGAATACTACTTGCCTTTGTTTACGAGATCTTTTTCCATGCAGAAGTTTAAAATTTGAATGTAACTGAATTTGTCAATATTTTCTTCCAGGATTTCTGGGATTTGTGCCTTGCTTATGAAAGGTTTTTCCCAATCGCAGTCATAAAAATATCTCCTGACATTTTCTTCTAATGCTTACACTTTAAAAATTCTTTAATTCAGGGCCGGGCGCGGTGGCTCAAGTCTGTAATCCCAGCACTTTGGGAGGCCGAGGTGGGTGGATCACGAGGTCAAGAGATCGAGACCATCCTGGTCAATATGGTGAAACCCCGTCTCTACTAAACATACAAAAAATTGGCTGGGCATGGTGGTGCATGCCTATAATCCCTGCCATTTGGGAGGCTGAGGCAGGAGAACTGCCTGAACCCAGGAGGTGGAGGTTGCGATGAGCCAAGATTGCGCCATTGCACTCCAGCCTGGGTAACAAGAGCGAAACTCCGTCTCAAAAAAAAAAATTCTTTAATTCATCTGGATTTTTAAATATCTCAAGTGAGGCAGAAATCTATTATTGTTTATCCTGAATTTTTTTTTACCACTATTTGTTTAGTTCTTCCTTTCATCATCAATTTGAACCTATTTTTATTTTCTAAATTCTCACATATACTATTTGTCTAGTGTCTGTTTAGTTCTGTTGGCTGATTTATCAATTTCTGAACATATTTTTCCTGCTGCTTTTCAACTTCTTTTTTTAAATATATATTTCATTGTGTTTTAGGTTTTGGGGTACATGTGAAGAACATGCAAGATTGTTGCATAGGTACATATATGGCAGTGTGACTTGCTGCCTTCCTCCCCATCACCTATATCTGACATTTCTCCCCATGTTATCCTTCCCCAACTCCCCACCCCCCACTGTCCCTCCCCTAGTTACCCCCCACAGACCCCAGTGTGTGATGCTCCCCTCTCTGTGTCCATGTGTTCTCATTTTTCAACACCCACCTATGAGTGAGAACATGCAGTGTTTGATTTTCTGTTCTTGTGTCAGTTTGCTGAGAATAATGGTTTCCAGGTTCATCCATGTCCCTACAAAAGACACAGACTCATAGTTTTTTATGGCTGCTTAGTATTCCATGGTGTACATGTGCCACATTTTCTCTGTCCTGTTTATCATCAATGGGCATTTAGGTTGGTTCCAAGTCTTTGCTGTTGCAAACAGTGCTGCAATGAACATTTGTGTGCATGTGTCCTTACAATAGAACGATTTATAATCCTTTGGATATATACCCAGTAATGAGATCACTGGGTCAAATGGAATTTCTACAAGAAAAAAAGCAAACAAGCCCATTCAAAAGTGGTCAAAGGATATGAACAGACACTTTACAAAAGGAGACATGTACGAGGCCAACAAACATAGGAAAAAATGCTCATCATCACTGGTCATTAGAGAAATGCAAATCAAAACCACATTGAGATACCATCTCACGCCAGTTAGAATGACTATCATTAAAAAATCTGGAGACAACAGATGCTGGAGAGGATGCGGAGAAATAGGAACACTTTTACACTGCTGGTGGGAGTGTAAATTAGTTCAACCATTGTGGGAGGAGACAGTGTGGCGATTCCTCAAGGACCTAGAAATAGAAATTCCATTTGACCCAGCAATCCCATTACTGGGTATATATCCAAAGGATTATAAATCGTTCTATTATAAGGATACATGCACACGAATGTTCATAGCAGCACTGCTTACAATAGCAAAGACCTGGAACCAACCCAAATGCCCATCGATGATAGACTGGACAAGGAAAATGTGGCACATATACACTGTGGAATACTATGCAGCCATAAAAAACGATGAGTTCATGTCCTTTGTTTTGACATGGATGAATCTGGAAACCATCATTCTCAGCAAACTGACACAAGAACAGAGAATCAAGCACTGCATGTTCTCACTCATAGGCGAGTGTTGAACAGTGAGAACACATAGTCACAGGGAGGGGAGCATCACACTCTGGGGTCTGTTGGGGAGGGCAAGGGAGGGATATCGGGGAGGGGGGTGAGGCGGTTGGGGAGGGATAACATGGGGAGAAATGCCAGATGGGGGTGACAGGGGAATGGAGGCAGCAAACCACACTGCCATGTGTGTACCTACACAGCAATCCTGTGTGTTCTTCACATGTACCCTAGAACCTAAAGTACAATAATAAATAAAAATAAAAAAATTAAAATGTAAAAAAAAATTACCCACTGCTCTCCTTAAATTTACTTTGTCCAGATAGGCTCCTATGCTCTAGGCTTGTGTACAGCAAACACAGTGTGGGCCTTTACCCTAGGGGCCAGCTTCTCATGGCCTTTCTCTAACTCCAGAATCCACACGGTGGGGAGGATAAAGGTTTTCATGGGATTCAGCTGAGAGCTCTACTGGGGAAAATGGATCTGAGGAGCTATGTGCTCCACCTCTTTTATTTTACAGATGGAGACTAGTAGTACAGAGCGAGGTGAATTACCGCAGTGACCCACTCATCGTTGGCAGATTTAGGATTCGATCTCTGTCTTCCTGATTCCAGCTTGGTGCTTTTGCAGATACGCTTACTGCTTTCTCACTGGCGGGCCTGATGTTCTGCCACTTTGGGACAAAGTGGGGACTTGTTCACCTACCTCATTTCTTAAGGATTCTTGTTCTGTGTTTGAGCAAGGATATTCTTATCTTGGAAAGAACCACATAGCACAGGATTCTCGGTGAGCATAAGGAAGATGTCTTAGGAATCTAACTTAGTTCACATATAGTGGATGTGATGAATTCAGTCTTGTTTTTCACATAGGTGTATTTTTAGTGTCATATTGCCTAGGTGTCTGAGCAAGCCTAGATGAATTTAATTGCTCATTCTTCCCTTGCCCGGGGCCCCCTTACTTAGGTCTCTGTTTTAGGAAATGTTTTTCTTTCACCATTTGTTTCATTCCCTGTTTGCTCATTCAGCCAACCAACATTGATTGAGTGCCTCCCCAGTGTCAGGGACGGGAGGTTACAAAGTAGAATTCCATCCCCCTCTGCCCTTGAGTAGCTCAGCGTCTAATGAAGGAAGTGATGTTCGTTAAGCTTGGCCAGGAAGTGACGTTCGTTAAGCTTGGCAGCTGATTCGTAGCTTGGAAGGCAGGAGGCTTGGATATTTGAACCCAGGCCTGCCCAGTGGCAGAACCTGTCAGATGTGTGCCTTTCTTTCTTTGAATATATCAAAATCAGCCAGCATGTAGAAGTCCTATTTTGAGTAAGCAGCATGCAGGAATGATAGGGTTTACAGACAGGAACAGGAAATGGCCCCTGACTTCTGGCATGTGCCTGACAGACCTCCAGGCTGCAGGCATCATGGTGCTGTCTAGAGAGATAAGCCAGGTGCCCAGAGCCCGTGAGCCAATGCTGCCCTTTCTTAGGCATGTTGAACAAAGCACTTGGTGTGTTAGAGCCACAGTCTCCTCAACTCTGAGTAAAAATCAGCATGAATCCTAGTCCCCATTTCCTAGTGAGATGTCTCTGAGCTGGCAGTCATCAATGACGTCCCAAGGTTCTGGGGATGCATCTTTTTTTTTTGAGACGGAGTTTCGCTCGTTACCCAGGCTGGAGTGCAATGGCGCAATCTCAGCTCAACGCAACCTCCGCCTCCTGGGTTCAGGCAATTCTCCTGCCTCAGCCTCCCGAGTAGCTGGGATTATAGGCACGCGCCACCATGCCCAGCTAATTTTTTGTATCTTTAGTTGAGACGGGGTTTCACCATGTTGACCAGGATGGTCTCAATCTCTTGACCTCGTGATCCACCCACCTCGGCCTCCCGAAGTGCTGGGATTACAGGCGTGAGCCACCGCACCTGGCCCGGGATGCATCTCTTACTCAGGAGTAAACAGTGATGTGCCTGAGGCTCTACAATTTCTAGCACAATGACTCTGTGGACCCAAATGTTTCTTCTGCTTCAGGACTGTGAAGGCCTCATCGTCCGCTCTGCCACCAAGGTGACCGCTGAAGTTATCAATGCAGCTGAGAAGCTCCAGGTGGTGGGCAGGGCTGGCACAGGCGTGGACAACGTGGACCTGGAAGCCGCTACAAGGAAGGGCGTCTTGGTCATGAAGTGAGTTGTGGAGGCTGCGGGCGTGGAGGGGTGAGTGCAGAGACTGACCACACCAGGGCAGAAAAACCTCACTTGAGAGAAAGCTGAGTCCATTGGAAGGGCTTCCAGGAGGATGCCTGGTCTCAAGCCTGCATGGTCAAAATTTAGCTTAGTGGCTCCAAGGTTGTTGGAAGGCAGCTGTGCTCACTGCCGTATCACCAGTGCCATCAGGAGGTTCCAGGGTGTTTGAAATGGAGAGTCCCTGCAGAACCTCAAAATGGTTCACGAGCCCACACCCCACTTGCAGCGCGTGCAGCCTGGTTCAGAAATCGGAAGATTAGTGAGTGCATCTGCACCTCCCGCTCCTGCTCAGCCCCTCTGCCTCTATTAATGCTGTCCTTGGCAGCTTTGTGTCAGCTCTACTTTACCGTGCTTATACAGAGGCACAACCTTTGCTAGGAGACTAGTGACTGGAGCCCTTGCCCTCCCCACTTCCCTGTGCCTTTTGCAGTGAAGACACCAGTACCTCTTGTAGTGCTCCAGGGCAAGAGGAGAAGGGTCCCCTTTAGAGCTGTTTCTGCAGGAGCACAGGGCATAGGTCGTCAGCATGCCAGGGCTGTACTCTACCTGTTCGGGCACTTAGATGGTATGGCAAGGCCACCCCTAGGCCTCTTTGTCCTTAGGCCTTTTCTCTTCCCTTGGGGACTTCATTGTCCTTAAGACCTTTCCCCTCCCTTGCACTGCACTTCCCTGCTTAGGGTAGAGGTTAATTGTTCAGCTGACTGAGGTCAGTGGTCGACAGCAGAACTGTTAAACGTAGCCCATCCCCCGTTCTTGCCTTGGACCCAGAGGCAGCCAGGCCCGAACGTGTGCACTCTGCTGGCTCCCCCATACAGCCTGTTTGCTGCCGGAGGGTGAGAAGCCAGGTGGTTTTGTGGACAGACAGTCTCCGAGAGTCCCATTACCTCATACAGGATCTCTTGACCTTTTCTTCTTGTAACCTCATTAACCTTCGTTCCAGATATAAAAAGGACAGACCCAGTAGGGGAATAAAAAGGATGAACACGTATGTGAAATTCTTTCAAAAACCTAAAAAGTTGCCGGGCACAGTGGCTCACGCCTATAATCCCAGCACTTCGGGAGGCCGAGGCGGGTGGATCACGAGGTCAAGAGATCGAGACCATCCTGGTCAACATGGTGAAACCCCGTCTCTACTAAAAATACAAAAAATTACCTGGGCATGGTGGTGCGTGCCTGTAATCCCAGCTACTTGGGAGGCTGCGGCAGGAGAATTGCCTGAACCCAGGAGGCGGAGGTTGCGGTGAGCCGAGATCACGCCATTGCACTCCAGCCTGGGTAACAAGAGCGAAATGCCGTCTCAAAAAAAAAAAAAAAAAACTAAACAGCCGTTGAGAAAAGAAAAAATAGTTTTGTGGGTTACGATCTCTATTCTCCCGTCTATAAAATGGGCATAGTCTGCATCTCCCTTTGACTTAGGGTATGAGGAGCCTTTTTCAGTTCAGTGTTTGTTGAGAGATAGAAAGAGTAGTCAGACAAGTGGAGATAACTAATAAAAGCTAGGTTGGGGCTGGGTGTGGGAGCTCCACGCCTGTAATCCCCGCACTTTGGAAGGCCAAGGTGGGAGGATCACTTGGGTCCAGGAGATTGAGACCAGCCTGGGCAACAAAGTGAGCCTCCCCATCTCTACAGAAATATAAAAAACAGTAGCCAGGTATCACGGCACCAGCCTGTAGTCTCAGCTACTCAGAAGGCTGAGCTGGTAGGATCGCTTGAGCCCTGGGAAGTTGAGGCTGCAGTGAGCTGTGATCATGGCAGTGCACTCCAGCCTGGGTGACAGAGCAAAGAGCTGTTTCAAAAAAAAAAAAAAAAAAAGGCACATTGGGTAACTTGATGAAAATCTCAGGCAGTGGGCTGAGTGAGCCCTGAATTTGAGAGACTCAGCTTTGGTAAGATCAATGGTAGGAGCAGCAGGAAATTCGTGCTTTCTGGAGGCAGGTAGGTGCTGAAATAGGAGAAAGAAGAGGGCTGAGCCATACATGAATCTCCATGTGAGACACTTCTCTGCCTTGGGAGAAGTGAGTGTTTGGGTAGAGAGAAACCAGGTGTGTTTCTGTAATAGAGGGGTCCCTCTGCAGGGAATCAAAGAGCCAGGGGAAGGTGATTTCTTTCCAGCCCTTGGCTTAGGGCAAGAGTACATCAGAGAACCCTGGACAGTGGCATGGGTCTGGGGGTGAATGCTAAGAACTGGGCAGCTTATGGAGCAGGAGAGCACAGCCTGTACTCAAGGCCTTCTCCTGGGGCAGGAATGAGAATACTGGGTCTTGCCCACTGATGTCCCCGTTTTCTTTGATCTTTAGCACCCCCAATGGGAACAGCCTCAGTGCTGCAGAACTCACCTGCGGGATGATCCTGTGCCTGGCCAGGTAAGTTCCTGACTTCACAGCAAAGCTACTCTCTCCCATATGCCAATTATTAGCACTTGCCAAGCAAATGGACCCAGAAAAACTTAGAAACATTTCATCTTGGTGACGTGCAGACTGCTAAGAGGGTGACGTGCAGACTGCTAAGAACCTTGAAGGGCCTCAGGTCCTCTATTCAGCACTCATTACGCAGGTTCCCTGGTGCACACAGGTGCACTTCCCTTGACTCATGTTCTGTTCTTCATGCTACAGACACTCTGCTGTAGCCTCCAGTTGTTACAAATGTTCTCCATACCCTGCTACCTAGAATAACAAAGAAGGATGCTCCAGGCAGCAGAGTATGGACAGCTTCTAGGTACCCTCTGCTTACTTTTCAAGACTGAGTTTCAGTATTAATTTATCCAAGAGGGTCTCTGGCTTCCCCAGCTGGGCTGTGTGCCTCACCAATTCCCCGCGCCCTCAGGGCTTATCTCTGTCACCGCACTTACAAATCTGCATTGTAATAGAATGGAATAAGAACCTGCTTCAGGGTCTCTGTGTGTTCATGTGGGTTCATAACTCAGTGAAACTCAAATGGGCAAGACTCTTGCTCTTCCAGCAGGAATTCCAGACCTCTTGAGTAGAGGGGGCAGCCTAGAAATAAAATGGATATGGTACAGAATGTGCTTGAGTCTCAGTGTGTGTTGGTTAGCAATTTGGCAAAACTGATTGCATGGAGCACTTCTGTTGAACAGGCAATTCAAGCATTTCTGTGGTCAAGGCCAAGAGCGAGGCTCCCAGTAAACAGGGCAGAAAGCTGTTGTCGGTCTCTTTGAAGCTCCATGGATTCCCTAAATGAGGGGACTTAGGCATCAAAGACTCCCTGTTTCTATACTCAGGCCTGAAACCTGGGACCAAGAAATTACTTTTCCCATGCAAGACCTGATTTCCCTCCTGCTGGAGGAGGATGTTGGGGAGTTAACCTCTGCTCTAACTCTTCCGCACAGTTTCCACCTGAGGTCTCTGGTATTCACCGATACTCACTGTTAGGTGAAGGGAGGCCATTGTGGGAAAGGAGAAACAGGCCGGCTTACACAGCAGTAGGGTCTGAGCCTAGAAGGGGCCCCCAAGCTGGCACCCTGGCTCTCACAGGACATCTAGGCCAAGTGTCTTTCTCGCCCCCTGGAGGGGTATAGAAACCTGGTTCTTGGTTTCACTTTAGCTATTACCTTTGGTGATTTTTTTTTTTTTTTTGAGGAAGGGGAAAAGATTTCGGTGTGGCATTCTATCCAATTAATTACCTCACTTTTTTCTGGAGGTGGAAGGAAATTATTAGGAGCCAGGGATACTTTCCCTCCTTTTCTAGGACCAGCTTTCTTTAAAGGAATCGGTGAAGTGCTGTTGTTTAAAAGAAGCTTTCCATTGTCAATCACTCACCATGACCTCACTCATCAAAGAGGCATCAAAACTAGAAAATATGCACCCTCCTGGGAAGGAATGTGTTAGTTTCATCATCCTGTTCCTAGCAGGGAGGGCAGCAGGAAACAACAGTGCTGTGTGTAGACTCTGCAGGGTTGGCCAGTGTGGGTGGAGAGCAGGTGTGGCTGGGCCTCACTGCGGGACTTTGAGCAGAAGGGGCTCCTGAGGTGCAGAAGAACAACACACAGAATGGGAGGAAGGCCAGAATGAGCAAATGTAGGTTTCACCATTTTGCCTGCTTTACCATCTCCTCCTCTAGTAAGTCAGGCCAGCAACCATGTAATTCTTGTGAGCCCCTCACCCGCAGTAGGGGCTGGCCTGATGAGGATTCCAAAGCGTTGAAACCTGGTCCGGCTCCGTGATCAGCCAGAGAAAGGCTTTAGGGATTTCTTATGTTCTGTGGTGTCCCATGCATACATCTTGATAGCACTGGGGAGTCCGGTGGGAAGAAAACAGGATGTGAGCGAGAGAGGGGCCAGGTGGGGGGCTCGAACTCACTAGGTCAAAGGCATTTTATCAGGCAAGCTTTCCCGAAAAGTGAACAGTTCCTCAGGCAAGTCCCTGTCCTTACTACCTGTCTGATGGGTCAGAGCAGAGAGGTGAATGCCGCTTGTCCCCCATGTGACTTGGTATTGAAGTTCTCCTGAGTTTACCCATAAGATCGTGGGGCTGTGATGGAGAGGACAGATTCCACCTTCAGCCTTACCCTCAGATGGAAATCGACATCCCAGTAACATGTAGAGTTGAGAGAATGTTTTGTGTTAGAAGTTAGTGAATTGAAAGCAGAGAAGTAGCGTCCTGAGATCTCTCTTTGCATGCTCACTCACTCTCAGGTTTCAGGCAGCAGGTTAAAGGCCTGCATTTAAATACACAGGAGGCTGGCTGTGCTGGGGTTGACTTTGCTGGCTTTGAGTCTGGTCAGGTGTCTCCAGTTGGGTGATCCAGGGTGAGCTGTTTAACCCCCAGTGCCTCCCTCCGTGCAGCTGTGAACGTTAGAGGAGTTAATGTGTGCCCGAACATTTATTTTAGGATGTGTAAAATAGAGAAAGTGCTCCTCAAACATCGTTCTCATTTCTGCCTCCAGAGATGCATTGATGACCTGTGGCCCACAGGACATATATTGCTCTTTGAC
The DNA here is from genome assembly GCA_028533165.1 of Leontopithecus rosalia. Lineage (NCBI taxonomy): Eukaryota > Metazoa > Chordata > Mammalia > Primates > Cebidae > Leontopithecus > Leontopithecus rosalia. The sequence continues at coordinate 110,453,145 of CM052659.1, forward strand.
CTCTAATGTTGCCCTAATTGCCACTTCCTCTGTCTCCTCCAAAAAACACAGATGTTGACTCAGACTTCCATCTGAACTACACGAGGAGACAGGCTGTGAAGTGTGTGTGTGTGTGTGTGTGTGTGTGTGTGTGTGTGTGTGTGTGTGTGTGTGTCGTGGGACAGGAAGGTGCTGTGACTTGAAAAGTGTTGGGACCACACATTCAGGACAGAATGGAAGCGTCTGGGCTTTGACATCCACCCACCCACTCCAGACTAGTCTAAGACCCTCAGGGTTAAGAAACTCAAGGAAGCATAAGTAATCAGTGTCCCCTCCATAATAGGAGAAAATATCACAGGTTATGATAGGAAGATGAAAATAATTCCTCAAGCTCCTGGAGCAACTCAATCAGAGTTGCCCAGTACTCCATTCAGCTATCCCTACAGACCCTGGAGGACTGGCGATCACTTAAAGTAAAAAGCTCCTCTGACTGATGCCTCAGTGGCTGAGGTGGAGTCTGGACCTCCTCCCAGATGCCTGTCTGGTCACAGGAATCCCAGGGTTTCTAAGTCACATCTTGCCAAGGGTTTCTCTCTTCTGTCTTCCCTTTACTGCCATCAGTGTTCCTAAACCTGAACCCCCAGACCCAGTTCCCAGGGGAGTGGCTGTGCAGGCCTGATGTTGCGTCTCCGTCCTGGGCTGGCGGGAGTCCGAGTGGGCCCTCTGAACCTGTGTCTGTCCTTGCAGGCAGATTCCCCAGGCGACGGCTTCGATGAAGGATGGCAAATGGGAGCGGAAGAAGGTGAGCAGCGGCCTCGACTCACCCCACCTGGGCTCAGGGCCCAGGGTCCACCCTCATTGCTCACTTCAGCTTCTTTCCTTTGCCTGTTTGGTTGCAGTTCATGGGAACAGAGCTGAATGGAAAGACCCTGGGAATTCTTGGCCTGGGCAGGATTGGGAGAGAGGTGGCTACCCGGATGCAGTCCTTTGGGATGAAGGTAAGATGTTGCTGGAACCCTCTGGTGTGAGACTTCTGCAGCAATTTTGGAAATGGCATGGCTGGGCAGAAGCCAGACGCTTTGTTCTAGGAGGATCTAACCCTCTTTCGGAGCTCTTATCTAAATAAGTGTTAAAGCCAAGGAGAGAGAGAACATTGACCTACTGAGCTGGACTCAAAAGCTGGGAATACTTGGTAGAGGTCCTTTAGCTCTCGGATGAGTGAAGAGCCCTGACTGCCAGTGAACCAGGGGTTGATGGCTGTTTTGAGCCCTTGGTTCTTGTCTTCATAGTTTAAAAGAATTTGAAAAAGAGACACGAGGGCCGGGCATGGTGGCTCAACCCTGTAATCCCAGCACTTTGGGAGGCCGAGGCGGGTGGATCATGAGGTCAAGAGATCGAGACCATCCTGATCAACATGGTGAAACCCCGTCTCTACTAAAAATACAAAAAAAGTTAGCTGGGCATGGTGGCGCGTGCCTGCAATCCCAGCTACTCAGGAGGCTGAGGCAGGAAAATTCCCTGAACCCAGGAGGCAGAGGTTGCGGTGAGCCGAGATCGTGCCATTGCACTCCAGCCTGGGTAATGAGCGAAACTCCGTCTCAGAAAAAGAAAAGAAAAGAGACACGATACAGTATTGAGGAATTTATTGCAAAGAAAGAAGAATATTTTGAAAGTTAAGTGCACAGTAGACAGTACACATTCTCATAAGGATGAGGCAGTATTGATTATTGCTGGAGAAACTCCCTTTATGGGGGTTGTATGTGCTTATTCATAAGGAGGTGGGAAGAGGTGTTACTACTAAGCATGTTTCGGGTGGTGCTCTGGGTGCACATGAGCAGCAGCTGTACATGCTTGTTCACTCGGCACACCTTCAGTCTCCACCCAGGAGTGTATTTTCTATTATAATGAGCAGGGGGCCAGTTTGAGGACAGGAAAAATCAGTGCACAGGCTCTCTAGATGGGGAGTTCCCTACTGAAGATTGCTTTGCTTGAATGAGCTCAATTCTAATACAAGTGCTGAGGTTTATTGTGTTGACTTCAGGGTCGCTTTGCTTGAATGAGCTCGATTCTAATATGAATGCTGAGGTTTATTGTGTTGACCATAGCTGCTGCGTCCGTCTGAGAACATGGTCACTTCCTTGACTACCTATCTTGCTTCACACGGAGGTCATTTGTGTCCTGCCCATTCTTTCTTTCCTTCCTGGTTCTGTTGTGTCTGTTTTCCTGTGATAATTTAGAAAATAGAAACAAGTTTGTGGCCTCACAGTGGAGCCTTACATCCATTGGTCCATTTGTCCTTCTAGTTTCCTTCCATATTCCAGAAAAGATTTAAAGGTGCTTGTATGTACACTACGATATGATTGTAGCACCTATGGTAGCTGGAAGACCTCACCCTTGTCTCAGAAATCACAACTGCCTCCTGCCTTCCCCAGGTCTCTGTGTTTTCCTACTCTGGGAGCTCAGCGGGCTTCTGGCTAAGGGAAAGTTTCAGACAATAGCAGTGCTGCCCACTTGAGCTAATCCAGGAGACCCTGCAAATGAGAGAGGCAATTCAACTCCGAGAGGGGATCTGTAGGGCTTCCCAGACAGGCCAAAGAGATGAACCCACTAAGGCTGCTCTCAGACGTCTCTCTGTTCACTGTCTGTTTCAGGGAATTACAGGGATTGTGGGTTCAAACTGCAGCCAGGAAGTCTTTTTTTTTTTTTTGAGATGGAGTTTCGCTCTTGTTACCCAGGCTGGAGTGCAATGGCGCGATCTCTGCTCACTGCAACCTCCGCCTCCTGGGTTCAGGCAATTCTCCTGCCTCAGCCTCCCGAGTAGCTGGGGTTACAGGCACGCGCCACCATGCCCAGCTAATTTTTCGTGTCTTTAGTAGAGACGGGGTTTCACCATGTTGACCAGGATGGTCTCGATCTCTTGACCTCGTGATCCACCTGCCTCGGCCTCCCAAAGTGCTGGGATTACAGGCGTGAGCCACCGCGCCCGGCCTGGAAGTCTTTATCAAACGTTAGGAAAACAGTTTTGACAACCAGATCATGTCAGATCTAGAAAAGTTTACATAGAACTGCTATGGAACTCTCCCTTTTTCTACATCCCTCCTGCCTTCACAAAGGCAACTTTGGCCCAGAGGGATGGATGTTGAACCTGAGGGACCAGTTATCAATGATTCTTTCAGATCCAGCTAATGTTTGCTGAGGTCTGTGTGGGTTCCTGTGCTTGAAATGACTCTGTGGGGTAGAATTATTATCCCAGGTTTATAAATAAGGAAATGGAGGCCCAGGGAGGTTCTATGATACGCTGAAGGTAATGTGGCTATGAACTGGTGGAATCCAGCTCAGCCTTCCAGGCCGCCACTCTTTGTCCAATACGACCCGACTGTATTCAGGATCCACTGTAGTTAAACAGTCCCTGTGCCAGGCCCCTATACTGCTTAGCTATTCCAAGGACAGACACTCTCCAGAATAGGCAGCTCCCATCCCACTGTGGTACCTGGAATGTTTATTGCCCAGAGCAGTGATTTTCAAACTCAGAGCCTCAGGTTCTGGCAAGGTGCCTTAGAGACACAGGTGGGAGCAAGGAGGGGCCCAGGGAGACGGCAGGTGGTGGCAATTTGAGCCTTCACCTCTGCAGCTTTGAACTGATCTGTTTTCATATTTGGGCCTCTGTTTAAGGTGTCATTGCACTGGTAGGGAGAGTTCCAATGCTAAATTAAAAATCCAGCTATGGGGCAGAGAGAGCGTGTGACCTTGAAGGTTCTTGTTCAGAGCCTCTTTAACTGGGAGGCCTCCTTGCTCTGATGAGCCAGCATACCAACCAGCCTCTCAGGGCTGCTTTCTGTGACCTCAGGCAGCTAGGAGTCACCAGCTGCCCTGGAGTCCTGCTTAAAAAGTGAGGCTTCCTCTGTTGTATCAGCATCAGGAGTCTGTCCTGGAGCTGCGATTGAGTGAGGGAACCCCTTCAGGCTTCTCCCCAAGGCTTCTCTCCGGGAGTAGTCTTTGAATGCTGTGTACTCAGAGCTGCTCCAATTTCTGTGTATTAGGACATCTGACCCTTTCCAGGGCACATCAGGACCCTGACAGGCACGTGTGTCCTGGGCCTGAACACGTGCCTGCCAGGGTCCTGATGTCACCCTTTCCATCCCCTCAACATTGTCTCCTAGTGTCGGAACCCCAACCCTTAGCTGAGTTCACCTCTTTTCTGCCCTGGTTATCTCAAATGGAAAATGAGAACAGAGGTTTGCTCAGCGAGATTCCTTCCCTGCAGTCATCTGCAGATAAATGAGATACTCTCTGTGAAAGAAGGAAGCTGAGTCAGTGCTTTGTTGACCACTGAGGAAGATGCTCACCTGCTCCTCTCCCCAGCCCCTCTCCCTGCAGCCCCAGGCACCTGCCTGTGGAGGGGGCCAGGCTCAGCCTGCAAGGTCCCTCCTCCTGCCAGCCCCCAGGCTGTTGTTGGCTCCTGAGCTGGAAACAGACGTCAGCCAGTCTGGATCTTGCAATCTCTATTGGTATTCCTTTCCTCTCCCCACTCCATTTGAGAAAAAAAATACATTTGGATTAGAGATGAACAGGGCCATTGTTCCTGCCGGCCTCAGAGCCAGCAGACAAAGAAGACTTGTGACTACGATGGCAGGGACCCTGCCTCCTCCCCTGGACACTTTCTTCTCCCCACCAGGAATGAGTAGGTTACCCAGGCGCGGTGGCTCATGTCTATAATCCCAGCACTTTGGGAGGCCGAGGCGGGGGGATTACAAGGTGAAGAGATGGAGACCATCCTGGCCAACATGGTGAAACCTGATCTCTACTAAAAAAATTCAAAAATTAGCTGGGCGTGGTGGCGTGTGCCTGTAGTCCCAGCCACTCAGGAGGCTGAGGCAGGAGAATTGCTTGAATCCTGGAGGCGGAGGTTGCAATGAGCCGAGATTGTGCCACTGCACTCCAGCCTGACGCCTGGCAACAGAGCAAGACTCTGTCTCAAAAAAAAAAAAAAAGAAAAAGAAAAAGAAAAAGAAAGAAATGAGTAGCTTAGAGCCAAGGGGAGCAGCAGTGTCTGAAAAAGACCACCTGCATTCTGAGCTGGCAGTTCTTACAGGGCATGGGGGTGGCAGTATCTTTCCCCAAAACCTGCCTGGTCATTAGTGTGGGACGACTTGGCTTTCCTTGTTCCACAGGCTAAAGAAGAAAAACGGGATCCAGAGGCTTCACCCTACTCATAGCCATTTTCAGCTTCTGCCCTAGAAGTTCTGAATTTGAAGTCCTCTTCCCTACGATGTTCTTTTTTATTTTTTCTGAGACAGGGTCTTGCTCTGTCACCCAGGCTATAGCCTCAACCTCCGAGGTCCAAGTGACTCTCCTGGCTCAGCCTCCTGAGTGGCACAGGTGCGTGCCACCACACTCGGCTAATTATTTAATGCTTTTGTAGAGGAAGGGTCTTACTATATTGCCCCAGCTAGTCTCCGACTACTGGGGTCAACTGATCCTCCTGCCTCAGCCTCCCAAAGTGCTGGGATTATAGGCGTGCGCCGTGGCACCCAGCTTTGCCATTATGTCCTAAAGAATCTACTCTGTATCCCTAATTTCAAAAGTAATTTATGAATATGTAGTGGAGAACTTGAAAGCACAGGAAAGTAAAGGAGAAAAATAATTCCACCACCCAGGGACAATGGCTGTGAAAGTACTGTGCTGTGTGTTCTGTTTTTATCAAGTCCTTAAATTCTCCCTCTGGATTAAGGGGAATTTCTCTTAAAATAATTCCCAGTGATTGAATGTGACAGTGACGGATGACTGCAGTTACCTGCCTTCCTCCTTTATTTAGGGTTCAGGACCCAGGTTCAGGGGGACTGACCTGTGCCTTTCCATGCGGGAGGCTGCAGGTCAGGCCTCCCGGTTGAGAGGGCACGTGCTCTTGCTCCTGCTCCAGGTCCTGCCTTGCACCCCTGTTGCCCTCCTCCTTCGCTTCTGCTCGCTCTGTTTTAGTACCTGGTGCACCTGTCTGTTTTCTGGACTGGACCTTCCAGCTGCAGCTCCCATTTCTCCCTTTCGCAGCTGTCTGCTCCCCACGTGACTGCCCTCCCTCGCTGCTTTCTGAGGGCTTCCAAGCTCCGCCTGGTCCAGACACACGTGAGCTACTGTGGCATCTGTGTGGGGTCAGAGCGTGGAGGCACACACACGTTCCTCTGAGCTCTGGCCGTGCCCCTCCTCATGGTGGAAGCCCCGCTTCTCTCAGCTCTCAAGCAGACAGGCACTGTCCCAGCACCTTTGTGCTATCATCAGAATTTAACTGGAGAATTAATTAAGCTGAGCATGGTACTGAGTATACGGCAAATGCTCATATAAAATGTTTGCTATTCTTAAAAATAACAATACTCATAATTAAGAATGACACTTCCTCCCTCTCTCTGTTTTCTGGCCAGACGATAGGGTATGACCCCATCATTTCTCCAGAGGTCTCGGCCTCCTTTGGTGTTCAGCAGCTGCCCCTGGAGGAGATCTGGCCTCTCTGTGATTTCATCACTGTGCACACTCCTCTCCTGCCCTCCACCACAGGTAGGTGCATCCTTACATTGTGGGTTGGCACAGAAGCCACAGACCAGTTAACAAATGGGCCCTCCACCTGGGCCTTCTGCAGGCGCTGGTAACCAGCTGTGGGGAGGGGTCCACCCGGGTCCTGCAGAGCCTGGTGCTTTGTTAGATGCCCCTGCATTGGAGGCGGGGGGGTGGTAAGCTAGCTGGAAGTGCTTGGGGTCTAGGTGAACTGGGCACAGGGACAACCAGTGACTCCATGGATGCTTCCTGCAGCCCCTGCAGGGCTTTCTGATTCCCAGACCCACTTGAAACAGTAAGATCTCAAGAATTTCTAAGACGTTTCTTAGCTGAGTCTGGCCCAGACGCATAACAGGGACTGCTGCCCCAGTGCATCCGCGGAGGAAGAGATGAGATCCAGGAGACTGCCGTCTAGCAGGAGAGGGGCTCTGGGAGCCAGGGATGAGTGTGGGGATCCCGGTGCTGCCCCAGCAGGAAGTTGCTTCGCTTTCTTCCAGGCTTATTGAACGACAGCACCTTTGCCCAGTGCAAGAAGGGGGTACGTGTGGTGAACTGCGCCCGTGGAGGGATCGTGGATGAAGGCGCCCTGCTCCGGGCGCTGCAGTCGGGCCAGTGTGCTGGGGCTGCACTGGACGTGTTTACGGAAGTAAGTGCCTGTAGCCTCAGTATCAGGAGGAGGGGAGGGTTAGGGAGCAGAGAGGCCTGTGGCCGGGAAAGCCTGGAGTTTTACAGAAGGCCTCTAGCTTATTGTTGCTTTCATCCGTGGTAAACAGGAAGATTGGGTGTGCCAAAAACACACCCGTGTGGTTTGAGGAGCCTTTGCGGAGCCTGGTATGGAGGCAACTATGTGGTTTTCTGCAAAACTCAGGTTTCAAAGGGGACCCAGTTCCTGGTTCCAGGCTCCTCAGACTGCTAACATATTGACAAAGATAGAGCCACAAATCAGTTCTGTGGTTGAGGGTCTGCGGCAGGGAGAGGGGGTTTGGTGTGTTGGAAGACCCTGATTGAAATGCAGCCCCACTGCCAAGCAGATGTCCTTTCCAGTGTCCACTGGCATTCCTTTTCCCTTCTTCTCTTCCTGGGTAGACAGAAGCGCGGGGATCCTGGCAGGATTCCCTCAGGGTGGACTGCTCTCCCAGCGGGAGCAGAGGCTCAGCCGAACAGCCGCACACCAGATCCAGTAGGGAAGAGTGCATTTGCCCTTTAATCCTGCTGGCTCCTCTCCTGAGGGATCCTGCCCCCAACATTGGGGCTTCTCCCCGTGAGGAAGGGAAAGGGCGTGGACTTTGGATTGGGTGGTTGTGGTTCACAGGTTACTAGCTGTGTGTCCTGGAAGGTCCCTGGCCCTCTCTGAGCCCCTGTAGCACTCACTGCCTGCTCCCAGCCCAGGGTGTACAGTGCCTTTTGGTTTGTAACCCTGCTCATCTTTCTCAACTCTGAGATTATAAACTCCCTGAAGGCAGGGCAAGCCTTGTCCATCTTTGTATCACTATCCTCCCTAACACAGCACCTTCTCCTGCTCTCTTGTACCACTTGCTGGTGGTAAGGGACTCTCGGGGTTACATGATTATGGTCTGGCCGGGATTACAGGGCTACATGATTACGCGTGGCTGGGATTCCCGGGGTTACGCGGTTATGCCTGCCGTGGACTCCCGGGGTTACGCGGTTAGCCTGGCCGGGACTCCCAGGATTACACGGTTACGCCTGGCCGGGACTCCCGGGGTTACGCGGTTAGCCTGGCCGGGACTCCCGGGATTACACAGTTACGCCTGGCCGGGACTCCCGGGGTTACGCGGTTAGCCTGGCCGGGAGTCCCGGGGTTACATGATCAAAATTCAATGGGACCAACAGAGCCCCCAGGAGAATGTGCAGAAGATGCCTAAATAACATTCCCAAGGGTGATCTCAGTGAGCAGAGGGTGGAAAACACCGCAGGGCAGGGTGGAGGAGCCACAGATGGGCAGCCTGTGCTGAGGAGAGCCGGGATGTGGTTACCTGCGTGGAGTGTCTGTGAAGAGCAGACACTCTAAGAGCAGACTGCTAAGAGTCCAGCGAGGCACATCAACAGCAAGTGCTGTGTGGATGCAGGGGCTGAGTTTCAGGAAAAAACCCAGGAACAACAGCAGTAGCTACCACTAGTTTTTTTTTAACCTTCCATGTTAAAGGTGCATAATCCCCACAGTGATGTTATGAGGGAGATAGGATCAACCCATTTCACAGATAAAGAAACCGAGGGTTAGATCAAGGTTCACCCCAAAGTACCTAGGTGGTAAGTGGTGAAGGTGAGAGCTGAATCTGGTTCGCACTTTCCGCTCTGTCCACTCTGCTGAGAAGGAACATTCATGAGGAAGCCCCCTATTGAGTCCAGTGACCGCCCTGACAAGACAGAAGTGGAAGGCAGCAGCACCCCTGACTGCCTTCCCTCCAACTGTCCTGTGCCCTGGGGTGGCCCAAGTGGGTGTGAACAGTCCATGGCAGCCAACCTAGAGTTATCTCTTTCTGGGCAGGAGCCGCCACGGGACCGAACCTTGGTGGACCATGAGAACGTCATCAGCTGTCCCCACCTGGGAGCCAGCACCAAGGAGGCGCAGAGCCGCTGTGGGGAGGAAATTGCTGTTCAGTTCGTGGACATGGTGAAGGGGAAATCTCTCACAGGGGTTGTAAGTATCACCACCTGGGGCTGGGGCCAGGGGTCAGAGGGAGGAAAGGAAGGAAGGCGTCTTGTAGGGGCTGGTGACAGCCTGGGTGAACAGATTCAGCTCTGGGAGCAGAAGATAAGGGAATCTGCTTAAGTCAACACTCTCCGGAGATGGTGGGCGGGAGCCTCCCATCTCCAGCCTTGATAACAGAAACCTTGTCAGCCGAGAGCCCGGCTCAGTTCTCTTACAGTGTAGTCTTGCTGCAGAGATTGTGGCCCTTCCCAGGCCCAGCCTCTGGAGAAAGGCTCCTTTGTTCTCCACATGCCTTGGAAACAAAGGAGTGCTGCTTGGGTGCCAGCTAAGTGCAGCAGGTGGGGACATGGTGGGGGATGGCCTGTGTAGAAAGTTTGCACTCTGTAAGCTCCCCCGACCCTTCCTTAACAGGCTGCCCAACCCACTCGCAAACGAGCCCTCCATGCCGGCTGGCACCCTTACATTCCCCGAATCATGCCATAAGACCCAGCTTCTTGTCTTTGCTTCCATCAAGCCCTTCCTGGCATGTGTGTCTCCTTCGAGCTTAACCTGACTTACAAGTCCTGTATCATTCATTCAGTCTGTGGGTATTTCTTAAGTTCCACTGGGTACCAGACCTTGTCATAGCCCTTGGGAGACACAGGTGCATGAGGGAGGCATAACTCTGCTTCCAGGAGCTTGCCACCTCCTTAGGAAGTCTGGCTTGGCCTTTCTAGCCCCTTCGCAAATTCTGTGGTTAATCAACCACATTCTTGTTATTAAGGTTCAGTTCCATGAGGTTTTTTTTTTTTTTAATCTTTCTACTTAATCTAAATTCTAAGTTCCCTAAGGATAAAAAAACATGTCTTAAACCTCTCTGCAGCTTGTGGGGTGGGCCCAGCCACGGAATTAGTACCCTTAGTCAGGGAAATGGGCTGGGAGTTCCCAGCTGTCCTGGCTGACCCTCAGTTGGGGAATTTTCACTTGTGAGGGTAGCACTGTGGCAGGAGAGACTGGGAGGTTGGTTCTGCCCTCCCATCTCTGGATTGAGAGCCCAGCCCTCCAGGCCTCTCTGCCCCTCCATCCTGAGGAAGGAAGGGTGCCTACTGCTGCCCAGCAGCCCCACACAGTCCACGGAAGTCATCAGGGCTAGGACCGGCAGCACAGGAGTGGGTCAGCAGAGACTCTGACCTGCCTACATCCTCCTCTATCCTCTACGCTCTGGGGCTCCTCAGGGCAGAGCGCACTTCTTCATTCATCTTGTACCTGGTCGGCCTCTGAGCAGGTTCATTCCTCCCAGGGGATGCAGCTTATGTTCCAGGCTGAGGTTCAGGCTCGTGACCATTACCAGTCAATCGGGGCTTCAAGGTTTCACCCTTTCAGCCTGCTCAGAAGGCAGGTGTCTGCCCTCCCCGTCGCAGCTTTGCGATTTATTGCCATTACCATTAGGTAGTGTTGACATTCCAGGGCTTTTCCTGAAAGGGACTCCCTACTGTAGGTTCCATCAAATGGACCACAGAATGTCGCTGTCTTAGGAGGTGAAACCTCTCAGTCAGAGTAACTACCCTTAGGCAGACTGAACTGTCTACCCACACCAGCAAATGGTCTAAGAGTAGCCATTTGGAAAAAGAGACAGTTTTGTGACATAGGAAATACTGTTTCCTGATTCTTTTCCCGCATTCTCTCCTGTTCAGTTTTGTTCTAGCCTCAGACACAGAATAATAACATTAGGGTCAGATTGGTGACCAGAAACGCCTGACTCCTCCCTGGAGTCTCCCACCTGTAATCCAGGGAAGACTGCCAATCCTCCTTTTACTCAGGAGCCCTGTGACGGGCACCTCCCCATGCATGGACTCCCACACAGAGCAGAGATGCTGTAAGGTGCCTGCCTATGGGGCCGCTTACTTGGACTTGGCTCTGCTGTTGTAGGCCCTCAGCCCCGGCAGCTGCGGTGTGGTGCTGCAGGTCTTCCAGCAGCTGGCTGCTCCACCCCAGCACCCTTCCCCTCTGCATCCCCTTGGAGAGAATTCAGGGTCCCTGCAGCAAGAAGCCTGCGGACCTGCCGCCTCCCGCACTGGAGAGGCTCCCGTGAAGCCCGCCTCGGTGGTTATTTCTGATACAGCGATTCTCTTTCTGTTTAAAAAAATATATTCTGGCAGTGATAACTTTATAAAAACAGTAAGATAAGCATCTGTGTTTTCTTCTAATTACGTCTTGTAGCTGCCTGTTTGAGTCACATCTTTCTTAGATGGCTGACTTTACAAGTTATCTCAATAAAAGTGGCCAGATGTTTAACTTCAGAACCAGAGTTGTTTTTTGTTTTTTTTTTTTGAGACAGAGTTTTGCTCATTACCCAGGCTGGAGTGCAATGGCGAGATCTCGGCTCACCGCAACCTCCGCCTCCTGGGTTCAGGCAGTTCTCCTGCCTCAGCCTCCTGAGTAGCTGGAATTACAGGCACGCGCCACCGTGCCCAGCTAATTTTTTGTATTTTTAGTAGAGACAGGGTTTCACCATGTTGACGAGGATGGTCTCAATCTCTTGACCTCGTGATCCACCCGCCTTGGCCTCCCAAAGTGCTGGGATTACAGGCTTGAGCCACCGCGCCCGGCCAGAACCAGAGTATTTTAAACCACAAAATGGAATTGACATGTTGGCCCAGAACAAGCTGTTTCTGTTATCAGGCCCCTGGTGGGGAGGGGGTGCACAGCCAGGCAGATCCTAGACTTACAACTTTTGGGGGATATGTGGCTTCTGTCCCCTCAGTGTCACTGCATGCCTCACAGTGGACTTCCCGTGGGTTGATACTTGAAGCATGATCGTCAAAACTTTGTGATAATTGATCATAGTGTTCAGTGACAATGTAAACACTCACTTTAAAAAAGTCAAGGTAGAAAATAAAAATGAAGGCAAATTGGGACTGCCCCAGAAGACCTGTCACTCTTCATCCATGTTATCTTTGACTTCTGGGTGTTTTGTGTCAAAGACTCACCTTTATTGTGCTATCCAACCCCTTCCCCAGTGCAGACAAAACGAGTCTCCCATGGAGGGGGCCGGGTAGGACACAGTTCCACGAAAGGAATCATTTGGAGAGGCTGTGGTCTTCAGTATCCGTTTCTGGCTCTCCTCATCTGTAGGAACAAGTTGTTGTCCTCTTGTTGGGGCTGATGGAAGCCGTCACCCATCAGGCAGCAAGGCATGAGTGACCCTATGCTTTCTTTCTTGTGGAGCTGGGTCTTGGCAGCCAGACCTTGATTCAGGCTCTGCCATGCCTCTTCCTGACCACAGCCCCGCTCCTGCATCCTCTGCAGGTAAATGCCCAGGCCCTTACCAGCGCCTTCTCTCCACACACCAAGCCTTGGATTGGTCTAGCAGAAGCTCTGGGGACACTGATGCGAGCCTGGGCTGGGTCTCCCAAAGGGACCATCCAGGTGATAACGCAAGGTGAGCTGGGGAGCTTGCAGAGGGAGGGGGAGGAGGGGATGAGGTGGGTGTGGGCTCTGTCTTGCTGGGTGTGTCTGCTGCAGCATGCAGAGTTAGTGAGAGGCAGTGGGGATGGCTTAGACCCTGCCCTGAGTATCACTCCCTTACTACTGGTGTAGGGTAGTAAAGGGAGGGGTAGAAAAAGCCATTGGAAAGATATACTGAATTTTCATAAATGATTTTTATGCAGTATTTTTTAAGATGTACATGTTCTGGATGTAAGGGAGACCTCTACAAGGTAAGAGTTTCATGCGAGAAGCTGTAGGATGGCTGGAAGGAGGACCTAATTAAGCAACAGGATGCTGGATTCTGGTTTATGGCCCTGCCGTTTGCCTGCTATATGACGCTCCCTTCTGAGACTCCCCTGGATTCTTCACTTGTAAAGTTAGGGTTAGGGACAGATGAGTCAGGAGGCGGTGAGGACACTTTGTGCCCTGTGACTTACTAAGGTGGTCCCTTGGGCCGTCTGACAGCCCTCAAGGTTGCTTGCTCAGCCATGGAGTGGGAAGGAGCGTGGTGCCCTCTGTCCACCCCTCGGGCTGCCAAGCAGGTGGTGGCCACCTTTGAAGTGGATCCAGTACTGTGCAGATACAGTGGAGTGACCTTAACTCTGTAGAGGCATGTCTTTCCCCACGGACTGTTGAGCGCCCCACACTTGGGGAGAGAGTGCAGGGTGAGGGCAGCTAAACCCCAGGTGTTGGCAATACCGGAGAAGGGCAGAGCCAGGGGGTCCCCAGTGGCCTGGGTGTCCAAGCCCTGAAGGAAACAAGGCAGGGAGCTGGGCAGGACTTGCTTCGGTTGCTTCTTTCTGGTTTCATTTCCTGAGGCTGGCAAGGCTCTGAGTGCCAAGGAGGGGTAAGCGTAGGGAATTTTCCAGCATCCGGTGCGAGAATAACAAGCCAGCGCCAGGTGCCGGATTGGGGGAGGGGAGCGGAGTTAGGCCAAGTTTCAGAGGAGAGTTTCTCAAGGTGGTTAAAGCATCCTGGGTTTCCCAGCTTGGGCCCAGATTATGCCTCCTCTGAGCCCACTGAAGGGCAAGTGGACCTGCCTGGGGCAGGCTACCCTTGGGGTCCCCAGGGCAGCGAGGAGTCCATAATCCAGAGCTAGGTGCCAGCAGCTTCCTGCCCCCTCCCGTGGTGCTCGACAAGCAGTGACCTCACGGTAGCTTCTCTGTCCGCAGGAACATCCCTGAAGAATGCTGGGAACTGCCTAAGCCCTGCAGTCATCGTCGGCCTCTTGAAGGAGGCTTCCAAGCAGGCGGATGTGAACTTGGTGAACGCCAAGCTGCTGGTGAAAGAGGCTGGCCTCAATGTGCGCCCCCCTCCCTCGCGCTGCCTCCCCATCCCTGTCAGCACCACCCTCCTCCCCCACATTTCCAGAGCCTGTTCACTGAGCGGAGGCCTAGGTGCCAGTCTTGCGCCACCCTGTCCACCTGTGAGGGGTAGCTGGTTTCTTCATCTGCAAAACGGAGACGCTGCCTGGCCCCGAGTGTGGCTGGTGACACTGTTAGCAGTAGCAGCGTCCCCATGTCACAGCCAAAGAAAATGATGAGCCAGGGTGTTTGACTCTACCTGATTCCCCTCAGGGCTCCTCATGCCGTAGGACCCAGGTTCCCGATGCGCTTGCAATCTCTGCAAGGAAGCAGCACGTGCTGCCTCGCACAGCTTCCCGTCGGCGCCTTTCCCTCTGGTTCTCTGTTTAGATCAAAGTCTGTTTCAAAGTCTGTTTCTCAGCCAGTGGGAGCTGGCAGAATAGATGAGCATCAGAGCTGCCATGTCCACACCCCTCTGCTCCCTTCCACTCCTGCCTCCCCATCTTGCTACTGATGCTGTGCAGGAAGCTGTGTCAGAGCAGGAGGGGCCAGAGTGGAGTCTCTTCACAGCCCTGCCTCCCTCCTTTTCTTTCCTCCCTGCTCCCCTCCAAGCCTTTGCCTGTGTCTGGCCAATTCCTTTGCCCTCCCTTTGAGGAGATCATTGGTTTTCCAGGAAGCTGATGACCAGGGGCACACAGCTGGGCCCATTTGCCCTCTCCCTTCTGGTCCTGAATTACTGAGCACGTTATCCAAGCTGGAGCCCTACGTCCCACCAGTGGGTGATTTGGCTAAGAGGAGGGTGGATGCGGTGCAGCCAGGAGGGGTAACTGTCGCCTTGCTTTCTCGCAGGTCACCACCTCCCACAGCCCGGCAGCACCAGGGGAGCAGGGCTTCGGGGAATGTCTCCTGGCCGTGGCCCTGGCAGGCACCCCTTACCAGGCTGTGGGCTTGGTCCAGGGCACCACACCTGTGCTGCAGGGGCTCAATGGAGCTGTCTTCAGGCCAGAAGTGCCTCTCCGAAGGGGCCTGCCCTTGCTCCTATTCCGGACTCAGACCTCCGACCCTGCAATGCTGCCTACCATGATTGGTGAGAGGTCCCTGGAGGGCTGGCTGGTGCCCTTGAGGCTGGGGTGGTGTCTGCCCTGGGATTGAGCTCTACCCACCTTCCTTCAGCCCCTCTTCATGCCCTAGGGTGTGTCTGTATCTGCACCATGCAGAGGGTCTGTCCTGCCAGTTTTCAGAACACTCAGAGTGGGTACTGAGTTCGAAGAGAGAAAGTGCCTTATCCAGGGTGGCAGAGCAGCTTGGCAGGGTGGGCCCAGAGCCTCTCTTTCTGCCCAGCTGTGGGTCCCCAGCTCGCCATGTTAAATACACTGGACCTGCCTGTGGAGCCATAGCCCAGGAGCTCAGGGACATTGAGTGCAGGTTTTTTACTACTCCTGCCTGTGGCTGGCCCTGGTGGCCAGCCCAGCTGCAGCAAAGCCTGCAATGGCTTTGCATCAGAGGCCTCCAGCCATGGTGGGCATCTTGGACCTGCCCCAGTACCCTGGGGCTTGGGCTGCTGTTTGGCAGAGGGTGTGCTTTCAAACGCTGAAGGGCCTGATTTCACTGTCCTTGCTGGCTGCCCAAGGGACTTTTCCTGCTTTTCTCCCTTGCTGTTGGCTGGAAAAACTAGCAATCAGCAAGTCAAGAGCTACAGCCAATGGTCATGGCGTTCCCAGAGAGTCGGGAATGTCAGAGGAAGCTGGGCAGATGCCCTGTTGCTCTCCCATTGCAGCTCTTCGACTCTGAGACCATTGTCCTCTCATTGCACCTTTGATCACAGAAGCCTAGAACTTCTAACTCTGCTACCAATCCCTCGCTCCTTCCCCACCCCCGATGCCCTGGGCCAACCAGGAGTTTCTTCTATTTCCAGGCCTCCTGGCAGAGGCAGGCGTGCGGCTCCTGTCCTACCAGACTTCACTGGTGTCAGACGGGGAGACCTGGCACGTCATGGGCATCTCCTCCTTGCTGCCCAGCCTGGAAGCGTGGAAGCAGCATGTGACCGAGGCCTTCCAGTTCCACTTCTAACCTTGGGGCTCACGGGTCCCCACCTCTGGGGCTTTTCTGAAGAAACCTACCCACTGTGATCAACAGGGAGAGAAGATCCATATTCTTAGGCTGAACACAGGCCTCTGACACTGCTTACACGGCGCTCGTCTGACCCTGTAGTACAGCAATAACCATCTTCTAATAAAGACCCTACCAGCAACTCCTGCGTCTTTGTGTGGTCATTACCCTGAAGCACCACGAGAGGGCGAACACAGGCAGACATAGGGCTTGGTTTAGACTGTGGGAGGGTAGCGGGGGTAGGGGAGATTGGGAAGAGCAAATGGCTTGGGTGTGGGTTCTTTGAAGATGATCCCTCTCTTGTCTGTCTAAGGTTACTCAGAGACTTTTTTGCTACTAACTAAGACACTTACTAACTAAGGTTACTCTACACTTTTACTGTGAGAGACACTCACAGTGCTACGGTATTTCAGATCCCTTCCATCTGGGAATATACATGCACATTAATAAGTAAGATTCAACAAACAAGCCCAGCATTATGTACAAGGCACTGCGCTAGGTGCTTTAAGAGGAGAATTCAAACCTGACCATTTCTGCGTAGAAATCTGTAGGAGAGACAGAGTACGCAGAGGTCACTGGAAGCAGTGAGTGATGCTACAACAGAGGTGTATAGGGAATTCTCTTGAGTCCAGAGGAGGAAGTAATTTGAGCTAAGGATGTTGGTGTCTCAGGAGGTTTTTAGAAGGATTTCATAAGGGAAAGAAAGTGTCAAAAATCATGGGGGCATGAGAATATTTGGCAGGTTCACCCAGCAAGTTCAATGTGGGTTGGGGTGAACGTGTTACTTTTCTTTGAAAGATGATTTTCATGAAAAATATGGCTGAATGGTACTCTACCCAAAATGTTCACTTCAGGGAGTTTTTCCCTATTAATAGGGGATGATCCGGTCTTACCGTGTGCCCAGTAGTGTCTGTTTCTGAGATTCCTGGCCTGGTTAAGAAGGCCGGACACGGGGCAGCTGCTTGGCACTGGCAGAGGCGAGTCCAGCACTCAGGCCTCCTTACTTCTGCGATGGAGCCAGACGTCGATAGAAACTCCAGCAGTAAAGGCCATGCTAGCGTCTGCAGCGAGCTCAGAGGAGTTGGCCTTGCTGCAGCTCACTTTGAAGGGGGTGGGCCTGGGAGTGAATGCCATGGTCCACTTTGGACAGGTGTCTGATGGAACGCAGTGTTGAATTCTAAGCCTCTTTTCTCATCTGTGGGAGGGCTGATGGTGCTTCTCACAACTGCAGTGAGAACTTACCAGATTAAGTGACTTGGGACGTGCCAATGGTATTTGGCGAACAGTGGTTTCTTCATCCTATGCACTCCTGAGAGCAGACAAGCAGGTCGCTATTCCTTACATGGAGCCAGCCCCATGAACCAAGGAGCTCTCTATGAGACTTCATTGCAGTTATGTTCAGCCAGGTCTAGACACCGGGTGTCCCGACAGTAGACAACCCATTCTGTTCTGTTGGAAAAATATCTGTGCCTCTCACGGCATCTGCTGAGGTCACTTGAGTGCACTGGGGTAGCTAGAATAACAAGCTGAAATTGCTGAAGTTAAAAATCGAGCTCGGCCAGGCGCGGTGGCTCAAGCCTGTAATCCTAGCACTTTGGGAAGCCAAGGCGGGTGGATCACAAGGTCAAGATATCAAGACCATCCTGGTCAACATGGTGAAACCCTGTCTCTACTAAAAATACAAAAAATTAGCTGGACATGGTGGCGCGTGCCTGTAATCCCAGCTACTCAGGAGGCTGAAGCAGGAGAATTGCCTGAACGCAGGAGGCAGAGGTTGCGGTGAGCCTAGATCGCACCATTACACTCCAGCCTGCGTAACAAGAGCGAAACTCCGTCTCAAAAAAAGAAAAAAGAAAATACATAGAATGAGTAAGTCAAGAGATCTAACGTGCAACGTGAGGACTCTAGTTAATAATGGGTATCGTACTGAGGATTTTTCCTAAATGAGTAGATTGCAGCTGCCTTGCCATGGTGGAGGGGATCGGCAACTTTGTAAAATAATGAATATGTTAATTTATTCCATTATAGTAACCACTTTACTACATGTATGTATCTTACAACACCATGTTCTATCCCTCAAATATACACAATAAGCTTTTTGAAAAATCCAGCTGGTGCTAGAGGGAGGGTGCCATTGACTCCCTCGTGTTCTCTGTGGCATGCAACTTCTCTTCACTGGCCCTTTAGAGAAGAGGTTCATTCTTGTGCACGTTGGCTGGGAAGCAGACGCTGGCTGTGAGCTCAGGTCAGAGTCGGCAAAAGCTGGCCCACACGCAGAAGCCGCCTCAGCGTGCTGACTCCTGAAGTGTAATCAGTGTGTCCCCTTGGAGCCTGCGCATCCTTGGCGTCAGTTTTAAGATCATACGTTGAGTATTCCTGTTTGAATTAGTATAACATAGCCCAACATTTGCCTCATCTGCCATCCTCTCTCCTGCCGTAGGTCACCCTGCGTGAATTTTTGCCCACAGGAAGTCTTTATTTGCCTGGTATCTGCAGACTTTAGGGTGAAACGCCGACAGAGCCACAGGCAGCTCATTACCTCATGTGCTGACCTTCCATGGGGGAGAAGGCTTTGCTCAGACCCAGCAGGCATCAGTGTCCCACAGCTGCCAGAGAAAAGCCTCGGGTTCAGGAAAAAAGTTGGTGAATAAGGGAAGTTGGAGGGAGCCAGGGACCCCTTCGTGTGCAATGGTGGCAATGACTAATGCCATCCTGAGGGCCCTGCGGGTGGACCAGCGCTGATGCCCAGCTGCTGCACGGTGTGGGCAGAGTCCATTCAATTTGTCGGCTTCTGACAACTGAAGGTTGAATACATCCAATAGCATCCCACTTGTGTTCAAATGCCTCGCTAGTGGAGGCAGGCCTGGCCTCTGATGCAGGAAGTATGGGAGGTTCTGGTTGCTGAGGCCGACTGAGGCTGACGGAGGCAGTTTCAGCACCAACACTGCACAGTGAGCTCCTGTGTGAATAGAAGGCCAGGCCCCATGCCTCCTGTCTCCAGAGCTAAGATTACTGCTGGTTTTTCTCCCCTGCACATAGACCAGAGATCGTACGAAGGGCACATGTCCTGATAGGGTTGCCAATCAGGTCGAGCGCCCCTAAACATCCTGCTGAGGAGGTTCAGGCAGCAGGAGGGTAGCAGAGAGGGGCTGCTCAGCAGCGGCTGCAGCTGGTGTGATGAGTAGCGTCTGGCAGGCACCTTCAGAGAGGCCTGGGAAGGCAGTCAGCTGATTCTAGATTCACTGCACAAATCAGGGCTGATCTGGGATTTGCTGGTATTGGTCGTAGCATGAACAGCCTTGAGCAAAACCGTGAAGGGAACAGGCCCATCTCCTCATTCCAGTGGGGCCCCTCCCCGGCCCCCACCACTTCTGTTCCCCGTCCATGGAAAGGATCCCCTCTCTTTTCCAACGTGCCCTTTCCTCATGGGGTGGCTGAGGAAACTTTCTAAAAGGAAATGAATGACAACACCCGGATACTTTCCCTCTCCTCCCCCTCCCCTCCTCAGCTCAATGCCCATCCCTGGGAACCAGTGCTATTTTATGAGGACCCTAGAAGAAGGAGTGCCCTCACCCAAGGGGGAACAATTTCCTGCCATCAAAATTTCTTTCTTTAATTTTTGGCTGCAGAAGGCAAAAACTTGTTAACCTTCGCCCTGTGTTTATTTGTTCAAATGGCAGTGGCAAGGAGTGACCAAAAGATCTGAACTACAGCTCCTGCTGGCCCGTGTGCTGCTCTCTGCACGGTGTCTTTAGATCAGGGAAGTGGGCTAGGGAAGCTGTGTTCTACCATTCTGATTTGTCTTGTATCTGTCATAGTACTTGGCCTGTGGCAGAAATAGAATGGAATCGCGAGGGGAGAGAGGCAGCCTGTGAGGCGAGGACCCAGCCCTCCGATCCTGGAGGTCTAGCAGGGTTGCCGAATGTTACCCGAGTTTGTATTATGAGTTCCAAGAAACTCAGGAGTCATTTCCTCTTTCTCTCTTTTTAATTGGCATACATTAGCTTAGAACAAGACACAAAATTTGGAGATTCCCAGAAAACTGTAAGAAATGAACAGAGATACAATAGCACAGAAATTTAATAATATTAGTAATCACAAAGTTATAACACATGATAGGAAAGTTTATCTGGATCTTGAATGCAACAGCTGATCTGCACATTTCTGAAGGCCAGTGATTCAGGAAGAAGTCTTCTCTCCATTGCTCCATCTTGCTGTTTCACAAAGGACCCCTAGTCCACAGTACCAGAAGCCCAGGACAGTGATCGCAGCAGGGAAAGGAATGAAGGGCCGCTAGGGATGGCTCCTCACTCTACAGGGCTGATGCTTATGGGGCTACTATGTCGATTCAAATTCATTTACCAGCTAAGAGTGAGATCTTAAAAATATGATGCACGGGCAGAGCTCTGCTAGCATACGATCCCAGGAATGTTTCCACGGATCTGCAGACCTTAAACAAACAGAAAATCATTCAATCATGGGGCTCCTGGTAGGCACCCTGCCCCCAGTACCTGCCTCTTGCCCTAGGTGTGGTTGTGCAGAGGACCTTCCTAACTGTATCCTGAGGGTGCTCCCACTCTGCACCCAGTGCCAAGCCTGGACGCCTGAGGGATCCATGCCCAATGCTACTAGAGCCAAGGCTGGGGTGGGCAGGGTCTCTGTCTCACATCTTCTTGTGATAGGAGAACAGGAGGGGCCGGCTAGCGTGCTGCAGATACCCGCAGAGCTCCACGGAGCACTGCATCGACATCAGCACTTCATTTCTGCTAAAATATTGTTGGAAGTTCACTGCTCATATTAATAATAAGCATGAGAGGCTGGGTGCAGTGGCTCAAGCCTGTCATCCCAGCACTTTGGGAGGCCGAGGCGGGTGGATCACGAGGTCAAGAGATCGAGACCATCCTGGTCAACATGGTGAAACCCCGTCTCTACTCAAAATACAAAAAATTAGCTGGGCATGGTGGTGCGCGCCTGTAATCCCAGCTACTCGGGAGGCTGAGGCAGGAGAATTGCCTGAATCCAGGAGGCAGAGGTTGCGGTGAGCCGAGATCGCGCCATTGCACTCCAGCCTGGGTAACAAGAGCGAAACTCTGTCTCAAATAATAATAATAATAATAAGCATGAGAAAAGTTCAAAAGTTTCAGCTTTTCTTTTCAGGTATAATGCTGCCTAAGCACTTAGAAGGTTGTCCACCATGAGAGGGAGGGAGCCCGATGTGGAAATTCTCCCTTAAAAATCCCAAATTCCTCTTTCTCTCTCCCCCTCCCTCTGACTTTCTCCCCAACCTCTCTCTCCCTTTCCCCCCTCCCTCCCTATTTCCCTCACTCTTCTGATGACTGAACTAAGTAGACACATTTAACAGCCCCTCTTTGCTACTGATCTGCCCTTAAGAACTTTATTTCCAGCATGCACACTGGCTCCTAGGCCGTGCCACAGTCCTCAGGGCCTGCTGAGATTCACCCTCTCAACGGCATCCTGGGGCCCTCCGCCTGCCCGTCTCAGCCCTAAGAACACCTACACTGCAGCAGCCTCGCACCTACAGACGTCCCAGTGGTGAGGAATGAACCCAGGGCCTCTCCCCCTGCCCTTCCACTTCCTCTCAGGTGGCTGCATCTGTGCATGTATATCACCCACTGACTTTTCCCCTCCCTTCCTCTGCTCCTTTTCTGCCTCGGCATACCTTTTTCTTCTTCCCTCTCCATCTACCAAAAGGAGGGGGAACCTTAAAAACTTGAACATGGAGAATGTACCAATTAAGATTTATAGGTTGTAAAATGAATTTCTTCTCACTCTATTATTCTGCTTATCCTATTTGGTCTACTGAAAGCAGCTATCTGAGTTCACACAAGGTTCTTTTTATTTATTTATTTTATTTTTATTATTTATTTATTTTTATTGCATTTTAGGTTTTGGGGTACATGTGAAGAACATGCAAGATTGTTGCATAGGTACACACGTGGCAGTGTGGTTTGCTGCCTTCCTCCCCATCACCTATATCGGGCATTTCTCCCCATCTTATCCCTCCCCAACTCCCCACTTGTCACTGTCTCTCCCCTATTCCTCACCCACAGACCCCAGTGTGTGATGCTCCCCTCCCTGTGTCCATGTGTTCTCATTGTTCAACACCCGCCTATGAGTCAGAACATGCGGTGTTTGATTTTTTGTTCTTGTGTCAGTTTGCTGAGAACGATGGTTTCCAGGTTCATCCATGTCCCTAAAAAGGACATGAACTCATCGTTTTTGATGGCTGCATAGTATTCCATAGTGTATATTTGCCATATTTTCCCTGTCCAGTCTATCATCGATAAGCATTTGGGTTGGTTCCAAGTCTTTGCTATTGTAAACAGTGCTGCAATGAACAGACGTGTGCACGTGTCCTTATAGTAGAACGATATTTAATCCTCTGGATATATACCCAGTAATGGGATTGCTGGGTCAAATGGAATTTATTTTGAATGTTCACTTTCCTTTTAAAATTATCCTAAAGAATCCTCCCACTGGGGGAAGGCCGGGTTCAGGGAAAAAAAAAAAAAAGAATCCTCCCATTTCTCCTCTCACCGCAATCCTCTTTCATTTCGCTCTCTTCTCCCTATCCCTGTTTCCATGAATTTCCTGAACCTCACTGCTTATCCCCAGAAGGAATCCCATGACGTAAGAATTGCTACACGACCCTGAGCCTAAAACTCCCTCCAGCGGAGGTGCTTGGCTTTAACAGAATCTTCAACCACCCCGTCTCCCTATGAATCAGTCTCTAGTACACTGATGTGTACCATTTCCCAGGTTCTCGGGCTGCTCATCTTGGTTTTTCTGTTTTTCATCGCAACGGCTGCTCTCATCCTCCTAATGAGTTCTATAGTTCAGGTTCACAGCCTGTTCCCTCTACGGGTGCTCTGAAAGCTAATCTGTCAGGCTTCTAGTGGAGCTTCCTATCTTCAGCAGATCAGGTAAACATAGCTGGCTCTTTTTTTTTCACATTCAAAATTTCAGAGCATGTTTCTCCCCACAGCTTTTGCCTCTCAAGGCAAAGACCCCAAAAGTTTTAACTGGTCCTCAGGACACAAACCCCCACTTCTGATTAGTTTGAAAGCTCTGAGCCCTCCCTGGCCTGGTTATTGTTTCCAGACTACAAGATTCCTATTCTGAATATTTGCTTATTTTGTTTTTTGAAAATATAAATAACAAAATTGGCAAAAACCCAAAATAGAACCAAAAAATGATGTTTATATGAGTGATCATCTCCAAGCACAACAGCATTTATTAATGAATATAAAAATTTATTTTTATTTTTATTTGCTTTTCCCCCGGATTTGACTACATGGATAGTTTTAGAAGCTTGAGTTCCTAAGATAATTCCATAGCTACACTGGCTCATACAATGTGACTGAGGTTAGGGTCCCACTCCCATCAGGGAAATATCCTTGGTGATTCTAAACTAGACCCTTAGAAACGTAAAAAAACAGGGGCTTTCATTAGGATCCTTCTTACATGGAAAAAATACAGCCATCGTCCATTAAAACACAATCCAATTTGGGTACTGTTAAGGTTTTCTAAGTTCTCCACGTGAAGATAAAGCTAGGCCACCGTCTTTTCCGGCAACTCTGCCTACAGCCATTGCCATCTTCCTAACTAGCAGCCTCCCGAGCTGCACACAAACTGGGATTAACAAAACCGAAGATGACATGTTTTTGACCTTTTCTTCCTAGAAGTCAACGGGCTCTTCAGGTAGAAAAGGTCAGGAGGTTTTGCATCAAGCTTGCCTTCACACACTCATTATTAGTGGAAGGGCTGTGCAATCTACTCATCGCACACCTGTACTGAGTGTGACCCACCACCACACAAGGAAGTTAGAGTAAATTAACAAGTCACTCCGGACCAAGCCCCTCGAAACAGAGGCAAACCTGGTGAACCACGGTCATTCACCGCCTGTGGTAATAACCTCAGTTCACCTAAGTCCTTTCCTGAAGAACCACATTAATCTCCTGATTCAAGAGGCACCTCTGGCCAGCACAGAGCACAGAAGGAAAGCCTAACTTCAGGGTAGGGGGACGCCACGTGGAATTCAGAAGTTGCAGTTTAGTCTACAGCAGATGGCAGCAGCACTAATATTTAGAGCTGGAAAGAGCGTTGGCTGGACCACACTCCTGGAGCATCTTCACTAACGCAGTTTAACAGCAGTTGCCTAGATGTCGTTGCTGGGGAGCGGGGGAAGGACCCGCCCTTGGGGAATGAACTTGCTTTTGGGACGATCAGATGGCACCAGGTAGTCATCCCAATCACGCCTGATCTGGATGAGCGCTTCAGGGAGTGCTCGGCTTGGAGGTAAGACTGTCGGAAAAGCTCCAAGAGACGAACAAGTGGGAACTTGTCTGGATCCCCAAACAACTTGGACCCAATTTCATATTTCTGAAGTAAAATTTTCTCTTTTTCTTTAACAATTCTCTTTTCCTCTCTTCCTCTTGCTCTCCTTCCAGTATAACCCCGAGGGCTCTCTCTTCAGTTTCACACCGTTCAGAGCGCTTTTTAATGAGTTTTCCCAGTCGCTGAAGATGATGCTCAAAAGTCTCATCTGCTGAGGCTGGAGGACAGACCCCTTTCCTTGCTGCAGCCTTTTTCCTCAGTTTCCTCAACTTCTCCAAAGCCGGAAAAATGTCCATCATTCTTTTAGTATCTGCTTGATTTTTCCTCACTTCAGATACTACGCCATCAGCGGCTGCTTTGAGTTCCTGCTCCCGCTTCTTCTCCTCCACCTCCTGCACACACTTGACCCTCCAGCGGTCAATCTCCTGCTCGCGTTCCACCGCTCGCGCGGCCTCTGCCTCCCGCTCCGCCTCGCGTTCCCGGGCCCTCTCGCGAAGCCGCAGCCGGCGGCGCCGGACCCTCTCCAGCCTCCTCCGCGCCTCGCCCACATAGGCAGCCTGGGTCAACGGCTGTAGCTGGTCGGCCAGTTCCGCGCACAGCGGCGCGGCCTGGGTACGCAGCAGAGCCCAGGCGGCGCCGTCGGCTTCGGCCTCGCGCGGGGCCTGGCTGAAGCCGCACAGCCGCCGCACCAAGCGCAGAGCGCGGCGCAACCGTGCGCCCACTTCCTCAAGGCGGGGCCCGGCGTGCGTGCGCTGGGGAACCGGACAGCCCGCCCGGCGCAGGGCCCGGAACACCGCCTCCAGCCACTGCCGGTCGCGCAGGCGCTGGAGGGCCGCATCCCCGAGCACATCGGCCGGTGGCGGCGTCTCAGGCCAGCGCGGGCTCCAGGGCGGCCCCGGGCCGGGAGGCGGCAACCGCGGCCGCTCGCCGGCGTCAGTCCCGGGGAAGGGCCGGCACTGGGGCGGTGGCGGCGGCGGCAGCGGCACCGGGTAGAAGGCGCCAGCGCTGCCGCCGCCGCGGGAGGCTTCTGCGGAGGCTCGGGGCTGCAGAGCCAGCGGAGGCTGAAGGAAGGGGGCGGAGGCCCCCGGAAAAGGGCCGGGCCGCTGGGGGAGAGGCGGCGGGAAAGCCGGGAGGGCAGCGGCGGTGGGGGGACAGCCGAAGGGAGCGGGAGGCGGCGGCTGCGGGGGCAGTGGGCCTGGGCGACCCTGGCCGAAAAAGGGTGGCGGAGCCATGTTCGCGACGGAGATGCTTTGAGAAGTGACTGCTTTTCCTTCTAAAAATAAAACACACAATTCTCCTATTTCTCCACTCACCCCAATCCTCTTCCACTGAAATCTCTTCTCCCCGCGCCTGTGCCCACTCTCTCTCTGTGTTGTGACCCCGAGGAAGACAGGGTTTGATGCCACCAACTCTGCAAACCCTCACTCACCGTCTTTAAACGGGACGCCGGGCGTAGGTTCGGCGATGCAGCTCGTCCACCCGCTCCAGGTACCAGGTACCGGGGAAAAGGCTGCTTGTGTCACCGGGTGGGGAGAAGTTCACTGCGGGATGAGAAGAGGCAGTACTCACAAAGCGTTACATGAGGTTTTGGAGGAGGAGGTGGTCACGAAGATGTCTGCAGCGCTCAGTGACGCTCTCCTGGCTGTGCTGCAAGGAGCTGCAAGGTCACCCTTAGTCCACCAAATAAAACACTGGACCCGCAGAACCGGAGGTACAGCCATCTTCAATCTAGCATTTAAGGCCTTAATACAAGGCTTTGAAACTTTTATTGTAAGAGTCTTATAATAAAAAAAAATGCAATTTAGTTTCTAGTCGTGGCTCTTAAAGTCAAAGCCAGGCTTCGCTCATTTCTCACTGGCCTTCATCATATCTTTATGTTCCCCTCTTCACGTGTAATTTGCATCTTCTTATGAGTGATCTTTACCATATACAAAAATAAGAAGTAACTTGCTTCACACCTCAGAGCATTTTCATTTTTCTTGCCTACCACTCACTGTGGAAAATAGGAGCAAGTATTTACAGCTTAATTACTGTGGACCAGGCATTTTGCATGCAATTTCCTATTTTTCCAATAATTATATATGATATATCTATGCCAAGTTTCCAGTGCAGCCTACAATAGTTAGGTTACAAGATTAGGATGCAAGGTATATTGGCATACAAGGTTGTAAACTTTTGGCATTGCAAAAAGTAGCACACTTTGTATCTTGAAAAAACTTATTTTTAAATAAATGAAATAATTCCCATGCCCATCAGCCCTTGACGCAGCTCCTTCCCTCATCATGAGTCTATTATATGCAGTCTACGTCCAAGTGTTAAAATAATTGTTGTTTTCATTCTTTTGAGCAGGAGAGCTTACATATACACAAATCAGATATTCCTCTCTCTTTTAGTTGCTTAACATGGCCCAGTGAAATGTTATTCTGCTTCTTTTTATACTAGCAAATAAAGGCCTTGCCTTGTAATCAAGGATTTCCACCACATGTAACCCTACCTTGCTTAAAAAAAAAAAAAGGATACATTTCCCTACGGTAAACATAGCTTTCTGCCACTGCGTCTCATCCTTTTGCCAACAGTTCCTGCTTTGAGATGTACCACCCAGCTTCCTGTTTCAGACACTTCCTTCGAAATTCTAAATTCTCTGGTTCTCATTCATTGCAGTATTTCAGTGCTTTATCCATTAATGTTTGTCTCAGAGGTCCTATTTTTCTTTTCTTTTTTTGTTTTTTGTTTCAAGCTGGAGTCTTGCTCTGTCTCCCAGGCTGGCTGGAGTGTGGTGGCACCATCTCGGCTCACTGCAACCTCTACCTCCTGGGTTCAAGGAATTCTCCTGCTTCAGCCTCCCAAGTAACTGAGATTACAGGTGCACACCACCATGCCTGGCTAATTTTTATATTTTTAGTAGAGATGGGGTATCACCATATTGGCCAGGCTGGTCTTCAACTCCTAGCCTCAAGCGATCCACCTGCCTCGGCCTCCGCAAGGGCTAACGTTACAGGCATGAGCCACTGAACCTGGCTCTATTTTCATTTTCATTGTTTTTCTTTCTTTTTTTTTTTTTTTTGCTATAACATATGCACTGGTCCAGAAGAGATCACTGACCACTAGGTATAGGTTTTCTGGAACATTTCCAATCCCATCTACTCTGTCTCCTTTTGAGACATGCTGCAAAACATACATCCCAAGTTTTGCTTGAGAATATACAGAAAACCGATATAAACCATGGGAAAACTATGTATCACCACGGTTTTAAAATCACCAATCTCTCTAGCATTACCTTTGGGTTTCGTTTCCCTTCCATTTGTTGCTTTTGGGGCAATATTTTGTTTCTATGTTTGGTGGTGAAAGAGGGCAATTTGGAGGAGACAGTAATATTTGTTGATAACATATTTACGTAGAGTAATTCATTTAATTTGTTTGGAAATCCTGCAAAAATCTGTATGATTTTAAAAATAAGACAACAAAGAAAAGTTCAATTTTCGCAAAGAAAAACAGTAAGTGGCACAGCTCAGGGTTAGTTTTGGATATCTAGCTCTAAAGTCTCCACTCTGTCAACTGTTGCAGACAGCATTTTCAAAGACGGTATTTTCAGTTCCCACGGTACTACAATATTCGGAGAGTTTGGCTGTATCTATACCGGGAAGCTGCATCCCACCTGGCTCTTCCCAACTCTACCTTCTGCTTCCCCACCCACTTCTTGCCCCTTTGAACAACAGATCTTCTAGCAAATCTTCTCCCAATCATCTCTCATAAGTCTTGAGCCTGGACTATATTCTAGATTTCTGAAGAATTCCTGGCTCCCAGCTACTGGAATGGGATCTGAGATGAGGTGCCTTCTCTTTCTCTCTTCCCGCCTTTTTTCTTACCCTTATGGTAGAATTGCTCTCTTTGGTTCATTATTTCTGTGAACTCCTCAGGAGACACACACTTTCGGGAGGCCAGGCGATTTGGCAGGTCTGATGTGCTGGACACCAGCTTGTCCAAGGGAGAGCCTGGGAAGCAAAAGCAAGACTGTTAAACCTCCTCATTGTCACTATCACTATCGCCAATCATGAGTCCAACAGAGCCAGGTTCTGTGGGACGTTGCATCCTGGAGGGAAGTACTGTGTGTGTGGCTTACAATACCCAGAAATGATAAGCAAGCATCATTGTCAGCAAAACATACAGGCAAGACACACTGATTTGGTCAAGGTGTATGCCACTTAGTACTTAGATGCATGTCCTTGATAACACGAATCACAAAATAATCAACAGATTCTTATTAGGCATCTCAAATCCATCAACTTCTATTTAATCAATTGCAACCAAACCACCATTACCTCTTGCCTGAACTATTTACTGGAACAATCTAAGCAGTTCCCCATATCCACCTGTGTTCTTTTTCAATCTAGTCTCAAAGTAGTAGCCAAAGAAATGCTTTAAGTACATAAATAAAATAAACTCACTCCATACTTAAATCCCTTCAGTAGTCCACTTTGATCTTACATAACTCCATCAAGATGGCAGCCTCAGGAATGGTGGCGAAAAGATGGTTTATTCTACCAGATGAATGTTGTCAGGAATGCCTGCGAGAAAGACGGGACTCACCTGGAGAAGCATCTTGGGACACTCGAAATGAAAAGAAACTTGCTGCTAAACCAGAGCCGTAAGAGAAGGCACCAATCCTGGAGCCAGCCAGCTCTTGGGCAGAATGGCTGGGGGGAAAGAAATCACATAAAAAACACATTGGCATTATATTCTGCACTGCAAATAGGACATCACCCTATCACCCCAATCTCCTTCCTGTCTACCTCATGCGACTACATACAGAGGAACTTCTGGTAGACCCCAGGGACAGGCCCAGGAGTAGGAAAGCTTGCCAAAAGGAAAGCAGCTAAGATCCAAGATAAACAAGACACAGAAAACACAGGAGAATTTTTGGTGTACATAGCGCTTCTCCCCTCTCGTGGGGGCAAGATAAATTCAGTGCATTCTGAAAGTGCCTCTAAATGAGGATCAGACCACCGGCCTCACCCTCCAGGCTCCCATGCAGACAGGTAATGGTTCAGCAGCCATAACTTTTTGATCATCCCCTATGAGTAATATGATCAAGTCCACCCATAAGTAGTTTTTCCTGTCTTTTTTGGCGGGGAGGCAGAGTCTTGCTCTGCTGCCCAGCCTGGAGTGCCTGGAGTGCAGTGGTGTGATCCTGGCTCACTGCAGCCTTGACCTCCAGGGTTCAAGTGATTCTCCCACCTCAGGATTCAGGATTCTTGGTAGCTGGGACCACAGGTACAAGTCACCACACCCGCTAATTTTTATTTTTATTCTTATTACTTTTTTGAGACAGAGTCTCACTCTGTCACCCAGGCTGGAAGGCAGTAGCATAATCTCAGCTCACTGCGACCTCCACTTCCCAGGTTCGAGCTATTCTCATGCCTCAGCCTCTCGAGTTGCTGGGACTACAAGTGCACACCACCGCACCCGGCTAAGTTTTGTGTTTTTAGTAGAGATGGGGTTTTGCCACATTGGCCAGGCTGGTCTCAAACGCCTGATCTCAGGTGATCCTCCCGCCTTGGCCACCCAAAATGTTGGTATTATAGGCGTGAGCCACCTCCATGGCTCATGCATATCCATGGCTAATTGTTCTAAAAAAATTTGTAGAGATGGGGTCTCCCCATGTTCCCCAGGCTGTTCTCAAAC
This sequence comes from Leontopithecus rosalia, assembly GCA_028533165.1. Taxonomy (NCBI): domain Eukaryota; kingdom Metazoa; phylum Chordata; class Mammalia; order Primates; family Cebidae; genus Leontopithecus; species Leontopithecus rosalia. The sequence continues at coordinate 110,483,259 of CM052659.1, forward strand.
TCCCGAGCTCAAGAGATCCTCCTGCCTTAGACTTCCAAAGTGCTGGGTTTACAGGCATGACCCACCTCCCCTAGCCCTTTGCTATTTATATGCAGTATTTCCTTACAAAGCCCACAAAAGAGAAAACGAATAGAATTAACATCCAACATTTGAGCACCTGCTGAGCACTGCTAGTTTAGATACTTTATGCTCATGAAAACAGTAGAACACAGGTGCCGTGATTGCACATGTTCTACAGATGAGGAAAGTGAGGGGCATTGAGGTTAAGTATTGTCCAAGGTCAACACTCATAAGTGATTTAAAAAATTTGAACCCAGGTTGCGGGTTCTAAGGTCAAACCCATTTAACCACCATGCTCTACTAAGGATAAGGATTTTAAATAAATGAGACAAAAATATGCATACAAATACTACTGTTTTTTTTGCTGCGCCCAAACAGAACTTGCCCGTGCCTTGACAACAGGTACTTCACTTTGGAGACCACTGTCTGGCACAGATTGTAAATCTGCCTCTACATACACCTTTGATAGGAGTTTCTTTCATCTTCCTTCCTTCTTTTCCTGCCTTCTCCCTCCTTTCCTTATTTATTTATTTTTTTAAAAAATAAATAAAATAAAATTCCTGC